>PVJO010022406.1:0-28180 GCA_004026905.1 Hystrix cristata | reverse complement strand
TTAACAACACAGCAGATTTCCTTATGGTTTATTTCTATTAATAAATTATGTATACTATATTAGCAAATAATGTGGCAAACTCTAAGATGTCTTTATAAAAATATGATTATTTCCTAGGGGTGTATAGAAAAGAGTCTGATAATTACAAGCTAAACACAGGAACCTATTTGTCAGGTGTACTTCCATCTCCCCTTACCTTGATCTTCTTCCAGTTACTCAAATTCATTCACTAGTTTGGGGAATGAACTCTTGCTGAATAAAATATTGGGGATTTTAGAGCATAACTCAAAGAACAAGAGTGAAGCTCCTGGTTTGTAAATTGTGGGGAACCTGGACTTTGAGCATAAGAGGACTTAGTTTTCAGATCAGTGGGCAGAACTGATGCCCTAAGCAATAGATTTGGAAGAACATGTTGTTCACTAGAGGCAGTTTTTCTGATATCCAGATAGATAAGGATTCTATGGGATGAGCGGTAAGGATTCTACGGCAATCAGAAGACATTGCTGGTGATAGTGCCCGAGGCTTCTCTCAGCCTGTTGGAGCTAAATCATAATGGACAAATAATGATTTTTTTTCTTTTTTTGGGTGCTGGGAATTGAACTCAGGGTCTTGCAGTTGCTAGGCAAGTGCTCTACCACTTGAGCTAAATTCCCAGCCCCAGTGATGGGTTTTGAGATCACTGTGGAGGAACCTTGCTTGCTGGGTAAGGGAGAATATTCGTGAGTTTTACTAGATCTTCCACTGACCCGACAACATTCTATCCACTCTCTGCCCCAGCTCCCAGCCTTAACATTCTGTAAGGCCCTCTACTCCTAAAATTAAAAGTATCTTTGCAAAAAAAAAAAAAAGTATCTTTGCAAAGGTGAGAGCGAAAGTGTAATCAAATCATATATGCCACCTGGTGGAGTGGGGTCTAAAATTGGAAATTCAATCTTGGTTATAGCAAGGTGAAGTTATAGTTCTTGCACACTGTTGTGTCACTCCCCTGGCATTCTGGGGCACTCTTAAACTCACCGCCAAGTCTGCAGCTTTCAGGAAGCACTCTGTTGCCTCAGCTTCACGTGCTTTCTGAATCTTTTGTTCCCTCTTTGGATATTACTGCTGAACTACGAAAAAAAAAATAGATTCCAGGTTCAGATCTCTTTCACTTGAGTCTGGTGGAGAACAAGTCACCATCTCTGGGACTTCATTTGCTTTTCTGTGAATCAGAAGCCAGAGGAAGTTGTGACGTTAGTAGTGGGTCAGAGAAGAGAGAGATTTGATGATGAAAAAGTTGTGGATAGACGTCGATGGGATTATGGCTGCATCTGTTTGACTCTGGCTGCAGTATTCCCAGTTTGGAAATCTGATTTTACTATCAAGTCCTACATTTAAGGATCTCTTTTCCCACTCAGTAAGAGGTTCAGCTCAGAATCTTGACCTTCTCATAGGTCCCTGCTCAGAAGCATGAGTTGGTATAGACCATTTTCTCCTAAAGGGTAGAGGGAATAGAATTCCAAGTAGAGAAACTTCTTTGTTCTGAAAGTTCACTTGCTCCTCCCGAAGACAACTGCCAGACGGAGAAACTCCAAGAGCTAATCTTCAGTAGGAGATTTCACGTCATTGGTGGTTCTTGACTCGAACCCTTCAAATATCTTCTGAGAGTTCAGGTTTTTGGGTCCTCGGTGTTCCTGGCTGCAAACCAAGAGGCAACACAGAGCAGAGCCCCACTGTGGCAAGGGTAGTTTTATCTTTTTCAAAGGCCTAGCTAAGCAAGGCTGTGGCATGGCACAAACTTGATTATTGTTTCAATTTCCATTTTCCCCAGCATCCCTGCCCTGGGGGACTTAGCCAGTGCTCAGTTTTACCTTCACAAACATGAATTTAAAATGTGCCAGCACAGCATAGATACTGTGGGGAACACAGGATCTATGAGATGTGGGGCCAACTTGCATGACGTTAGGGATAAGAGGACTGCCTGTGTTGTAAAATAAGAAATGCTATTGACAAAGGTAATTTACAAGGTAAGGCTGATAGCATAGAGATATACAATTAATTTGTGACTATTTTTTAAAGTTAGACGTCTAGTTTGACTTTTCCTCCCTTGTTCCATTAAAAATATTTGTGTGAAGAAATGAAAAAGATTCACATAGGAAAGGAAGAAGTCAAGTTATCCTTTTATGGAAGGTGATATGATCCAATACTTAGAAAGCATTACAGAGTCCACCAAAATATTTTAAGATCTTATAAACAAATTTAACAAAATAGCAGGATACAAAATCAACATTAAAATTAACAGCTTTTCCATATCTTTATAATGAACTTACAGAGAAAAATCAGGAAAAAGCAGTTTTGTTTACAATAGTTGGAGAAAATTTAGGAATCAACCTAATGAAGGAGGTGAAAGAATTTTACCAACAAAATTGCAAAACACTGAAGAAAGAAATTGAAGAAGATACTGGTGGATGGACAGTCCTTCCATGTTCCTGGATTGACAGAATTAATATTATTAAAATGCCTGTACTAACAAAAGTAATTACAGATTAAATGTGATCCCCATCAAAATACTAATGAGATTTTTCACACAGGTAGGAAAATAATCTTAAAATTCATATGGAAATACAAAAGACCCAGAATAGTCAAAGTAATAGGGCAATGTTGGAGACATCATAATACACAAGTCAAAATACCCTGCTTTGTCAGTAACAAAACGACATAGTATTGGCATAAAAACAGACACATAGATCAATAAAATAGGGGACACAGAAATGAAGCCATGCAGCTACAACCATTTGACTCTGACAAAGGGCTGAAAGCACGTGTTGGAGAAATGATGGCCTCTTTAACAAATGGTGCAGGTACACTTGGTTACTCGTAAACAGAAGATCGAAACCAGAGTACTACTTCCATCCCTGTATTTAAAAAAATAAAACTCTAAATGGACCAAAGCCCTAAAGTAAGACCCGATATGGGAATGTCTAGAAAAAAAACATAGAGGAAACATTTCAAATTATAGGCACAGGTAATGACTTCCTGAGTATGGCTCCAATAGCACAGGAAATGAGATCAAGAATTGACAGATGGAACTATATCAAATCAAAAAGTTTCTGCACAGCAAAAGGAAGCAATTAAAAGAGTGAAGAGAACCTACAAAATGGAAGAAGGTCTTCACCAGCTACTCTTTTGACAGAGAATATTCAGAACATTTAAAGAAGTCAGCACTCTTAACTCGATGTATAATTTGATAAAAATGGACAAATGAATTATACAAAGACTTCTCAAGGGAAGAAATAGAAATGCTCAATAATCACATGAAAAATATTCAACACTTTTAGGCCTCAGAAATAAAAACTACAAATAAAAGCTACATTTAGATTCCATCTCACCTCAGTTTGAATGGCTATCATATCGATAAATCCTGGTGAGGATGTGGGGAAAAAGGAATCTTTACACAATTTTAGTGGGAATAAAAATTAGTACAGACACTATGAAAATCAATAAGGAGGTTCCTCAAAAAACTAACATTAGAACTACCATATGGGGCTGCTATACCACTTCTTGGTATATATCTAAAGGAATTAGAGTCAGCATACTATAGAGATACCTGCACACCCATGTGTACTGTAGCACAATGTACAAGATATGGAATCAGTCCAGGTGTCCGTCAATGAATGAATAAAGAAAATATGGTGCATATACATAACAGATTTTATTAAGGCAGAAAGAAAAATGAAATCATGTCATTTAGAGCTAAAAGGATGGAACTTGAGGTCATAACGTTAAGCAAACCAAGCTAGACTAAAAAACGCAAATATAGCATGTTTTCTTTCATGTGTGGAATCTGAAAAATAAAGAAAAAAGGAGGATATGAAAGTAGAAGGGAGCTATTAGACAAGAGGAGGAAGATCACGGGAAGGCAGAGTGGACGATAAGTGAGGGCTATAGTGAGGGGGGTACCCATGTATGAAAATGCCACCGTGAAACTCATCGTTCTGTATAGTTAATATACAATAATGAAAAGAACATAAAAAACAAAAATCAATTTTAAAAAAGTAAGCGAAGAGAGAAACAGGAATATTGTCTTAGTAGGAAAATTGTATACAAGACAGTAGATTTAAATTCTAGCACATTTTAAACTTAATTTAACCGAGGTGAACCACATAGCTCATCTTGGAAGACAAAGGTTGAAAACCTGGTTAAAAATAAAAATAACATGATGGTAATGAAGCATATCTAAACAGTAGAACTAGACAAATGTCGAAAACCATTACTGGCAGTAAAGAGGGTCTCACAAAATGACAAAAACTTGAATTACGAGAACAATAACACAATTCTACACTGTGTGTGCCTAATAACATGACTCTAAATATACAAAACAAAAACAAATGTAATTGTGAAGAGAGGTACATAAATTTAGATTAAGAATGGGATATTTTAATACACATTTCTCAATAACAAATAGAACATGGAGATAAAAAGTTTTGTAGGATTGTAAAAGACTCAAATAATAAATTGGCAAACTTAACCAATTATATGTAATTAATATGTTTGCAATATAATGCACAACATAGTATTTAATTTATAATGATCATTTATCATTGTATAACTTACATAATTATATTTCTTATATAATTCTGTGATACATGAAATATAATATATAGCATAATATTTAATATATTTCTATAACAATATTTAATATATTTCTATTTCTATAACTAATATTTAATATATTTCTATAACAGCTTGTGTTTCCTGTATTTGTTATTGAAATTCATCACGCAAACGTAAATATACTAATGTGTTTACTATTTAAGATATATATGCATATATACACATACATACATATATATAAAATAGGCAAAATTTACTAATGTATGTACTTAGGAATTTCTTTATATTTCTTAATTTTTAAGAATTTTTTAACACGATGTGCTAAATCATGGTTTGTATTTGTACTGCCGCCATAAAGCCAATATTTTCATTGTTATTAATTGTTAAATGCAATTTACAGTGCCATTCATTAATAATGGCAGCTCTTCTCCTATGACATAACGATCTTTCAAAAGTTTTATTCTAATTTATTGAATCAAATGGAAAGAATCAAGTCATTGGAATTAACTCCTTTTCTCTTTACACCATCTGAAATCCTATTGTAAAAGGCGGCATGACTTAACAGTTTGCAAAGCTCTGTTGCTGTTAATGGAGCCAACATGTTCACTGTTACGGCTTAACTTTTTGTGGGTGCACAAGAAAGCACGGAATCAAAATGAGTGAAATTAACTCAGAACAGGCATTTACTTTAAATGAAAAGCTGTGCTTCGCAGACTCTTATGCAAATGCACTTCTGCAGCTGCGCATGTTGAATCAGTGTCTTCCAATTCAGTATTCCCAGCTAATTCGCATTTGATGCTGCTGATTTTTCCACAGATTTGTGCCTTGTTATGTGTTCAGTAATATCACGACAGCCTTCGTGGCTGATCGTAAATGTTGAGAATATTTTTTGCAAGTTATGCAATCATTAACTTTCTCAGAACAGATATGCAGTAATTGCATTTTTGTTAAACATCATGTTTCTTTCTTTTGAACTAATTACTGCCAACAGAGTTTATTGTAAATTGAAGTGATGAAAAATAGTAGATGCTTATACATTTGCAATTTATATTTAACAGTGACAAAACCATTGTGGCAAACATGTTCAGATCACTCACTGCGTGTTCTACAGTTATCATTTATTTCCACATGTATTTCATGGAGCCTGATCTATAATTTCCCAGGTTTCCATGGACTCTGCTAAATGATACTTCGTGGCTTCTTGGGTACTGGTGGTGCAGGGCAGGTCATTTAGCTGGTGAGAGAGAGAGAGAAAAAGTGTGAATAGAAATGCCTGGGAAAATAGTATCACATATCTCACAGTAACAAAAAAAGATGATCGGATATGAACTCTGTTATGACAAAAATCTGAAAATTTCAGTGAAGTGGCTACATTTCTAGAAAATGTAGTACATTGCATTGTACTGAGATGGACATAACAAATAGAATAAATGACTGGCTATGTAACTATTAACAAAACTGAAAAGATAATTTTAAAACTTTCATAGAGACAAATACACCTAGATGGATTAATCACTGTGTTCTATCAAACTTTTAGTGATACAAATAATTCCAGTCTTCTTGAAACTTTCAGGGGATTGAAAAATTAATCTCAAAACATTTTTTTTGAGGATATCATGACTGTAACAACAAATCTCAAGAAGGATATGATGGAAAAATAAATGTGTAGATAAATATTGCCTATAAACATAGTTGAAAATAAACAAAATCTTAGCAAATCTAATAAGCAGTAAATAGAAAAGAAAATATATTATGGCCAAATAAAGTTTATTTCAGGAGCAACAGACTTATGTAGAAAAGTAATAAAATTGATTGTATTTACCAGGCAAAAATAGGGAAATATCCTATCTTACTTTTTTTTCCCATCTTACTTTTAATGACTGAACAAAGATATTTGTCAAAATTTAATATCTTCATTAAATTTCAAAAAACTTATCAAAGTAAGAAAGGGACTTCTTTAATTTGATAAAAGTATGTAATGCAGCACACCATGTTTAACAGTTTTTCACATTTAATACTGAAACTTTATCTGTGAATTGAATGCAGGCCCTTCGCCCTGAGCCGCACAGCTCCTCTTCATATTTTATTTTGAGATAGAGTTTTGCAAAGTCTCTGAGTTGCCCATGCTGGGCTCAAACTTGCCATCCTCCTGCCTTAGTCTCCCAGAATAGTGGAATTGCAGGCGTAGGCTACCTGATCTAGCTTCTTTATGCAACCTCCCAGGGGTCTTATACAGTGGAACAAGTGAGAAGACAAGTGGGACATGTTATCGAATTCCAGCACTCTAGCAAGCTGAGGTAGGAGAGTCACAATTTGTCTTAGTTACTTTTCTCTCATTGCTGGGACAAAATACCTGACACCCAAAATTGAAGGAAGAAAGGTTTATTTAGCTCACAGTCTGTAGAGGTTTCAGTTCACATTCAGCTGAATCCAAGGCAGTGTGGCATGGCGAAGGCCACAAGGTAAGCAAGGGGGATCTAAGCAGTTTCTTTCTGCCACTTATATCTTATCCAGGCTGCCAGGATTAGGGTGGTGCCAAACCAATCAGTGGACTGATTTAGTAATCACACGCCCTTAATCTCAGCATCACACACTCTAGACTCAGCCATCTCTGAAAAAGCCCCAGCTGTGACCGCATGAGGGTTTGGGGAGACATTTAGCCACAAACCACAACACAACTCAAGATTTGTCTGGGAAGTTTAGACAGTTAGCAAGAACTTGTGTCAAATAAAAAGATTTTTTTTAAAGAAAGGACTAAAGATGTAGCTCAGTACAAAGGCCTTGAGTTTAATCCCCAGTAACACACACACACACACACACACACACACACACACACGGCAACAAAACAAAGTTTTCATGAATTTATAAAGAAAAACCTAAATTTTTATTATTCTTGGGTGATATATTTTATATAAAAAATTTAAGACAATCTACAGAAAAATATTTAGGGTTAAAAAAATAGTTTAGAAAAGTTAAAGATATGCAAAAACAGTTGCTTACACACAGTCATAACAAACAGAAACTGAAATTTAAACAAGAAACTAATAAGAGGATTAAAATGTAAAATACAGATAAAACTACACAGAAAACTATAAAATTCTATTAAAATAAGGTGAAAATAAATGGAGAGAGATACAGTGATCAATGGATAATTTGCCAAAATATCACTTTTCCCTAATTTGATCTACACATTTAAATCTATTCCACTGAGAATTCCAGTAATATTTTTCTTTCGTGTATGTAATGTGAAAAAATATGAGTCTAAAATTTAGATAGAAATACAAAGTTAAAAGAAAAGTCAAGTTAATATGAATATATTAATTTGCACTAATTAACATTGGAAAATCAGAGAATGAACAGAATAGAGTGTCAAGAAAAAAGAACTAAGTATATGTTAGTACTTCATTTATGACAGAGTAAACTGTGAATGAATGCAGGGAAGGCTACTGTCTTCAACAAATGGTGCTGGGACAGGTGGATATCGTTAGGGTAGAAAATGAAATTGGATCCCATGTCATACCTAACACAAAAATCACCTGTAGCTAGATTATAGTCACATATATGACATATAATCTCCAAACAATAAAAATTGTATAGATTATAAGGGAAAAGATTCTCATGATCTCAGATAAGTGATTTCTTAAACATGACAGACAAACACTAATTAAAATGAAAAGAATGATAAAGTTGATATCATTGAAATACAAAAGTTCTGTTTATTGATATACATTTTTAATATAGTGAAAGGCTACCACAGAAGGAATATTATATTTACAATATTTTAATTAATGTACTCAGAATATGTAAAGAATTCTTACAAATCAGTTAAAGATTGATTGCCATTTCAATAAAAAATATGGGCAAAAGATTCTCAAATGAAGGAATCCAAAGAATCAACGTGCATTTAAAATGTCATCTAAAGTCATTGAGAATCAGGAAGATCATACCAAAATCTCCACGAGAACCCAAGCACAGTGGCACATGCCTATAATCTCAGCACTTGGGAGACTGAGGCTGGAGGATCACAAGTTCAAGTCCTCCTGGGCAATTTAGCAAGACCCTGACTTGAAGTAAAAACAGATCAGGGCTGGGGATGTAGTCCAGGCATAGAGTACCCCCAGGGTTCAGTTCTCAGTACTAGAAAAGAAAAAAACAGAGGCAAAAAGCCTCTATTCTTTATGAGAAGCCATTGGAAACCCATTGAGTTGGGGATGATTTAAAATCTTACACTGCCACGGGAAGAATATGGACCAATAAAAGTTTCCGAAAGCAGTAGAAGTATATGTTGGCAGAAACAGGTTGCAAATGTTTTGCCTTTATGTAGGAAATGCAGATGTACACAATCAGAAATTCCTCTCCTGGAAGTATGGCTTATTACTGAAATGCATACTTATGTGCACTATGGTGCATTCGACAAGAATATGCAGTGTGGCTTATAATCGCCCTATGGGATACTACCCAAGCATTCAGACAATAAGAATGAGTAGACAAATTGTTTATTCATGTGATAGAATAACATCCGGCAATGAAATGAACAAACTACAACTATATATGTCGCATATATAAATTCTAAAACACGATGTTACACAAAAGGAACAAGACGAAAACAGGCAACAGTAAACTACATTGATTAGGGATTGCTGGGTATATGGGAAAATATAGAGTAAGGAAAGACACATTAACATAACAGGCAGGATAAGGATTGCCTGTAGGGTGGAGTCTGAAATCAGGAAGGGGCTGGAGGGGCATTCTCTAATGCTCATAAAGCTCCAAAATGATGTGGACCTTGATGGATTTCATGCAGGGATCCACTTTACTGTAATTTGTTAAACTGTATAATTGTTTGTAATTTGTCAAACTGTACATTGCTATAATTTGTTAAACTGTACTGAAATATTTTATATACTTTCTGTGTTATATTTTATAATTAAAAGTGTTCAATATGTGCACAGGGAAGAGGAGTAATCAACTACATAGGAAGGTGAGGCTAGAAAAGGCCCCTTATAAAGAAGTTCCTCAAGCTGAGATTTGGACCCAGCTCAAGGAGCAAGAGAATCACTTCAATGTTTAATTGACCAATATGCTTTCTTGTGTATTGAGAACATCCAGACTGGGAGATTGTTTCAGTTTGGCTACACATAGGGTGCAGAAGAGGGAGGAAACATGCTGGGGATAAACGCAACAGCTAAAAAACCCAAACAATCTCAGGGTCTACCGTCAACATATTGAGTATAGTTAGCTGTTGTCTAGGTGGTTTATTTGCCCAATGTCTCATTCATTCAATTTATCATTCATTCAGCCAACAAATAATTTCTGAGCATGTCCTATATGCTTGCTTTGTTTAATTTCCTGAGGACAATGATTTGCATGACTAGTGTGACAAGTGTGATTCATATAGGATTACTGTAGGCATCTATTTATTTTCTAGAGTAAGTTGAGTGATTTGGGATTCCAGCATCATTATAGACACTTGCTTCATATTCTCTACAGTAGACCAAACGAATTGTGTTCTCTTATATAAGGCTAGTAGATTACATAGATTTTTCCCGAGTCCAGCACATACCATCTGGGGCTTCACCTTGCCCCAGATTTGTACCTACAGAACTCAACTGAGCTTGGACAATTCTGTTGGTTTTAGGAAATAACAGTTTGTTTTTACCTAGGTAAATCCTTAAGTGTCTCCAACACCCAGATTCCTTCAGATTTTAACTTTACTTTCATCAGAGCTTGTTTGGACCGTAGTGGAGAGAAAAGATGTTTATAATGGTTTTCTTTATAGTACACAATTTCAAAGAAATAGTGAAAAGTAAAGTGGGTTTAAATCTCGAGACTAGGTCTGAAATCACTGCTATTTCAAATTGTAGACTTGGGGATTCTTTTTGCTCTCCAAAGTTGGCAAGCATTTGAATTGTTTGTTTCCCAGGAAATTTTACCCTCCAATTGTATAAAATATGGCATATAGTGAATTTCACTGGATAGATAAGACAGTGGGATGGGATGCAATTCTTAAAAAGTGATTATCTTTTGGCTTACTATATATGATAAAACATGCTTGCACCACATACATTTTGGTCAGTGATAAACCGCATATATAGTGTGCTTTCTATAATATAGAAGATTATAATGGAACTGAAGCATTTCTGTCTCCTAGTGATCCAGTAGCCATTGTAATATTGTAGCTCAACTTTGTGGTGAGGTGGTATAAACGAAGCTACTGTTTTGCCCACCATATGAAAGTGTAGTACATACAATCAAGTATAGTGAGTACTATCATACTTTTTAATCATTATTCTAGAGTGAGTGTACTCCTTCTACTTACACAAAATTTTTCTCATAAAACAGTATGCTGTGTTTTTCCAGCAGCAACCTCGTACAGCTCAGATTTGCTGCATCCCTTTACTGCATCGAGGCCATACTGAGTAATTAACAAATATAATCTGAATTCGTGCAGGAGTATCTAGGATGCTCACACAATGACAAAATTGCCTAATAACGTGTTTTGCAGAATGTATCCCACTTCTTGAGTGATGTGTGTGTGCACGATGCGTGTAGGCCTGTGTTTGTGTGTAGCACATTGCTTCTTTATTTCATTGTCATTTGTGTGTAGCCTCCATTTTTAGTTTTTGTAACTTGCTTTTTCCTGATAAAAAGTGACATCACTTAATTTCTAGTCCCACTGAACTTTTCAGCGTTTGATTGCCAAGCCAAGAGATTCCCTGAGGTTTCATGCGAGATTTGCTTCCTAAAGTTTATAAATGCTCTTATAAGGCCATATAAATGAACTATAAATGCCAATTTCTGAATAATTTGTCCTGCCAAGGCTTTTTTTTTCCTCTTAGCATTCTTTTAAAAGAAAGATCTTTTTCCAGTATTACTTTTAAGAGATTATAAGCATATTGGCTAAATCAATAAATATTTACTGAATCTCTACGATGCTCTAGATACTACAGTAGTTTCACAGAAAACAGTTTTTAAAAAGCCCGGTAAGATAAAACATCTGTCCGCAGGATCTCATGACTAATTAAGATTTAGAAGTTTAAATTGTCAATGACAATAGAGGGATAAATGTGATGAGAGAGGTTAGAATAGAATGTTAGGCAAGGAAATTGGAAGGAATTAGAAAGCTGTTTAGATGGATTCAAAAGCACAAATGAAGGGGTTTCTAGGTAGAAGTGACCTGAGCAGAGATTTGAAGAAGTCTGGATTCCTAAGGTCAGCGGATGGGACAGATGGTAACATAGCTGAAGGAGTGAAGACCATAAGACACAGGACAGGGGATATAGTGAACTCAGGGCTGTGAATGGTTTAGTGTGGATGAAGAGTAGGCTGTGAAGAACAGTGGATAGACAAGGAGACTGATGAGGTGGTTAAAATCCAGGTAATGAAGGGCTTGTACATTTTTTATTTTTCTTTTGTGCTACTGAGAATTAAACTCAGGGCCTTTACACAGTTCCTATCCCCAGTTCCTACGGGAAAAAAATAAACTTTGAAGACAAAGTCTCACTAAATTGCCCAGGCTGTCTTCAAACTTTTGGTCCTCCTGGCTCAGCTTCCCAGAG
Source organism: Hystrix cristata (assembly GCA_004026905.1). NCBI lineage: Eukaryota > Metazoa > Chordata > Mammalia > Rodentia > Hystricidae > Hystrix > Hystrix cristata. The sequence goes on along the minus strand of PVJO010022406.1, from coordinate 16,031 downwards.
TAATAGGATTATAGGCATGCACCACCATATTTAGCTTGTATGTCATTTTAGGGAGAGTAAATTTATCTTGATGGTAATGGGTTACCAGGCTGTCTTCAAACTTTTGGTCCTCCTGCCTCAGCTTCCCAGAGTAATGGGATTATAGGCATGCACCACCATATTTAGCTTGTATGTCATTTTAGGGAGAGTAAATTTATCTTGATGGTAATGGGTTACCATTGAATAATTTTGAGTAGACCAATGAGGAATTGTTTGTAATTTAGACCGAGCTCTGTGGTGGGGACTTGGAGAACAGATCATAGGCTGAAACTTGGTGTTTTGGGGATGAGGCATCCAGAGGTAAAATTTAAATCATCAAACTGAAAAATTTAGAACCGAAGAGTTAATATCGGTTCTAAATATTTGGTTCCAAATATCTATGTAACTTGAATTTTCCTTTGAAAAATTTCCAGGATATTCCCCCCTTAATTTGCTTGGTATGTCATAGACCTAAAAAAGGTAGGAGATAATGTAATAGCATTTGAAAGAGTAAGAAAAAAAATTTATCCTTTTTTAAACAGAGTATGATATTTCAAGGAAAGGATTCATAATGCTTTGTCAATGATATGAGATATAATAACAAAAACATAATGTCAAAATTGACCTGACTTAAATTATTATCAATAAGAAAGGATGAGGTCTTGTTGTAGCTTGAACTTTGTCCCAACAACCACCGATATTTGTTCGCTAGTGATTTGTTCAATAATGGTCCAACTGATGGGCTCATGGCAATTTTGTAGATTGTGGCGAGCATCCAATTGGTCTTCCACCTGGACAATACTATTACTTGATAATGTCACTGGTTTAGTTAAGACTGATGTTGAATGAGTAAGAAAAAAAATCAAGTGCACCTTTAGAACATTGTATCCATTAAAAAGGGAATTTGAAAATAGATTTAAGAGGTTAAGTGCTTTTTTAGCTTTAGATACATTGATATATTGAAAGAGGAAAAGCGAAAAGGAATTCAGAACAGACTTCAAATAACTAGCCCTGATATCTTTTTCAGTACTGAGATTTGAACACAGGGGTCATCTACCACTAAGCTGCATCTCAAATCCTTTTTATATGTCATTTTAGACAGGGTCTTGTTTAAGTGTCTTAGCTAGCTTTGAACTTGTGACGCTTCTGCCTCAGTTTTCTGAGTAGCTGAGGTTACAGGTGTGCACCACAAATGTCAGCTTACCTTTCTGACATTTTATCCTATTCAGAACTGTTGCAAAACAATTTAGGAAGGTAATTCAGGTTGAGAGACCTAAAAGCACATTTGTTTTGAATGAGTGTTCTAATGTGATATTTCCCATAAGAAAATGAAAGCATCGGGGTTATTTTTGAAAGCTCACCGACCAAGAATCTCTGTGTGAGCGCTGTGTTATCCAGCTCTTGTAGTTAAATCTGGAAAGAAGCAAATGTGTGATGTCTTACTTTGAATGAACACTTGACGCTGCTATCAGATAACATTACGAGTTAGAACGCCACAGAAAATCACATTGTAATTAAGCAATTCTAATTGAATACTTTATCTTCTTTAATAGTTACACTTGCCTTCAGTTTATTAGTAAACATTATCTAACAAAGCACTCTATTGTATAGGAAAGTTTGAGCAAAAGGGAAATTGTTTGGGGAAATGAGTAAGCAAAGAACAGAATCTGAAATAAAATGTTGTCTCGTAGCAGCCAGGCAATTACGCTTCCCCACAGAACAAGTGCTTAGTATCAATTTTCTGCAAATGGAGGACATCTCCGGTGATTCAGAGGAGATAGTGAGGCCGTTCTTGGTGCTTTCTAGTTCCATGTAAACTACTGCATTGAAAATAATTAAAAAATACACAGTTAGATTCTTGAAAAATAAAATGATTTTATTTCCACTGCTGGCCGTAAGATGACAAGTGAATTGGCTGGTACTCTGGCTGCCCCAGTTTCCAGGATGCAGGAGACTATCCTCAGGTTAGTTTTGCCACATTTTGCTTGATTACTTTTTTGGACGGGAGATGGCCTAGTCCTTGATCACAATGATTTACTCCCTGAGGTTGTGCTTCCAAACCAGTATTTACCTCCTGAGATAGTTGTGTCAACTCTCAACCAAGAGATAAGATGGTCTTCTCATACAAACAAAAACTCAGTATATATCACGTGAAAAGGATGCATTAATTAGAAATGGGGTTTGACCTGTATGCTAATTACTATGCTGTGTAACAAATTAGTGAAAACTTAGTGGCTTCAGACAACAAACACTTATTATCTCACTGATTCAGTGAATCAGAAATCTGGGTGTAGTTTATTTGGGTACCTCTGGCTCAGGGTCTGTCTCAAGGCAGAAATCACAGTCACGGCTAGGTCTGTCTGACTGCCAGACTCAACCGAGGAAGCACACTGTTTTAAACTCCTTCATGTGGTTCCTGGTTGAATTCTGTTCCTTGTGAACTGTTGGACTGAAGTTCTGAGTTTCTTGCCACATCAGACTCCATAGAAAGATGATATGGCCACACGCTCTCTTCAGAGTAGGGAAGCGAGTCAGCAAAGGAGAGGCTTTCAAGATGGAAGACCCAGTCTTTTTGCAACTTCATCTTGGAAGTGACATCCCATCACTTTTGCTGTTTTCAATTTATTAGAAAGGAATCATAAGGTCCAACCCACACCCAGCAGAGACAACCGCACAGGTGCCTGTGTCCTGGAAGGTGCGGATCACTGGGCTCATCATACAGGTTGCCTACTGCACATGGAGAAATCTAGGAAGCACCAATCCTTCCTAAACCGTCTCTTTTAGTCAAATTCTAGAAATCAAAATTCTTGACATTTTTCTTTAGGCTCCCTTCCCTGGATTCCCCAATTTCTTCATTTTTCGGGGATCTCTCAACCCCACAACCTGGGAATTATTGCTGCATGTCTGCTCCTTAGTGCTGTCAGCCTAAAATTAGATTGGTGGTGTAATCTTAGAGATGCGCATAGAAGATTTTATTTAGAAAAATCCACCTTTACCTGTTTACACATGCACTATCAATTTACAGGTAGAAATAAGTTTCTGTAAATGTACAGGATGTTTTGCTAGATTTAGTCGTTAGTGTATGTGACTTTAAGGTAAAACTCATTCTCCTTCAGCCACATCATCATTGTCCTTGAGACTTGCTGTAAGGGAGGAAGGTACACAAGGAGGAAAAATGTCTTGGATGCACTCCCACAAGGCTGTTAGATTTTTCTGATGAATATCAGGCTGCAGTAACTTGTGAACATTTCCCTCATTATGTCTGGGATATTAATTGCCTAGTCTTGCTACTTTCTTTTGAGAAAGGGGCTGTATTTAAAATTCATTTTGTAAGTAAAATTATTTGCGGCATCTGCTTTGAGAATAAACATTTTATTTCAGAACTGCAAATTTCTATGTATTTTAAACATTTCTACTCGGTCACGAATACGGCAAGGTCAACAGTTTAATTAGTTCAGCAATTATCAAGTGTCAAACACTGCCAAGCACAGTGCTACGGCCTGGAAGTGTGAAGATGAGTCACACACTCCTGCCCTCTGGACCTCACAGTCTGTTGGGAGAACACTCAGGGAAACCACTAATAACAGGATAATGTGGTACCTGACGCTGTAGAGCTGCAGGTGGGGTGCAAGGATATGACTCATTTTGCCTGGGGATTCGTGTTCTCCGGCCTCCCTTAGAGCAGAACTCCCGGAACCTCTGACCTGTTAGGAGAAGTATGTATGCTTGTAGACTGTGTAATGATTTTTCCAACTGCTCTGTCACCCATGGGACATGAGAATATTGTCGTCACTGAATTTTTAAGTTTTTAACACACAATTACTAAAGCTTTGTCTTTAGAAGGCAGAAACTAATCGAATTTTGTCACAACTTTGTCTTTGAAACCAAGCGCTAGATGCCAAATGTCAGATTGGCTTTCCTCATAAAGTATTAACCAGGAAATCCTTTCACCAAGAGACATGTTATGTGCATTCTCATAGGTGATGCTAAAAGAGTAGAGTTCATGTATGAGGAATGTTCTGTGCTTAGCTACCTGTACATTGACGTCAACTTCACTGGAAACTTAATACATTCATTTATGCCTAGAAAATCAGTTCTGACTTTCATGAAATATAGCAGCCATGCTAGTATATTAGTTTCCCAGAGCTGCCATAACAAAATACCACAAACTAAGTGGCTTAAAAACAACAAAAAGTTATTCTCTCACAGTTCTAGAGATTTGAAGCCCCAAATCAAAGTGACTGCAAGGCCACACATTCCCTGAAAATTCTGGGCAAAAATCCTTCCTTGTCTTTTCAGCTTCTAGGGGCACCTAGTATTGGCTTGTGGCACGATTATACAAATACTTGCCAGTCTTCATATGACCTTTTCCTCTGTTTATCTCTGTATCCTCTTCTCATTTTGTAGAGACCCCAATCATCAGATTTAGGGCCCACTCTAAGTCCACATTTTAATGGCGGTTATTAACTAATTATATCTGCAATGACACTGTATTAGAAAACAGCCACATTTTAGGTTCCAAGTGGATATGAATATTGAGGGGAAAGATTCCACTAACTACAATTAGACAAACAGAAAATATATTTGTAACTAAAAGATAACAGTTTCTTCCTTCATATTTTAAAAGCATATTTATTTTCATTTTTAATATTTGAGGGTAGAAAGAAAAAGAAGGGTGATAAGGTAAATTTTTTTAAGGGCTGTTAGGCAAATTTGAATAGAGGCAGGGAGATTTAATATGTGGAAGAATACAAAATGCTTAGGAAGAGTAAAACAAATAAAAAAAATCAAACCAGGAAATCCCGTTATGGTTTAGTCGTCCCAAATCTATCCATCTAAAAAAGCTCAAATTAACAACCAGATTAATAGGCAAAAAAACCCCTATAAAACACATAAGACAATTATACTAAATCACAATACACTTTTAGATATATTGCCTAGGTTGGATTACAATAGTTTTTTTCCCCCTCTCTTTTTTCCCTATTATCTGTCTTTTGTTTCACACTTTATTTATATATTGAGTTTTTTATATAAGAGAATCCATGTGATATTTAAGCTCATGTGTCTGATTTATTTTGCTTACCATTATGGTCTCAAGGTGCATCCATTTTTCCTACAAATGGCTCAGGTTCATCTAGATATTTGAAACAGAAGTGAGCAACTTGATTTAAAAGAGGTAAGTGAATTTACTGAAGGCTGAAAAATACTACTGAAAATTTTGAAACCACTGAAACGCTAAATATTGAGTTAGCAGTTTGAAATTCTATTAGTTTCTAGGATGGAAAAGTCTAATATGCCATCAGCCCCATCTTATTTCTACCTATATTTAACTGCATCAAACCAAATTCATAATTATTTATTGGAAAATTGCTTACAAGGGGAGATGCCGTATCGTACAGAAAGAAGTTTAAAACTCAACTGTTTCATCTAAGGTGCTTGTGGGGGTAACCTAAAACCTGTGGACAGGAAACCGAAAGTATAAGTACCAAAGACTGCACAGCAGCTCAGAGGACTGAGACTTTTATTGAAAAGAGTTCATTGCAGCCACTTAGAGGCTCACGTCAGCACCCACCTCTATAGCTTTTTCGTCTTGTAAAATTTAAATTTGGAATCCATTAAATAGTAACTTCTCATTTCAACCTTCCCCCAGGGCCTGGCAATTCCCAATTTATTGTCTTTCTCTATGATTTGAACTTCTCTAACTATGTTGTGTAAGTAGGATCATACATTATTTTTACTTTTTTGTGACTGACTAACTTCATTTAGCATACTATTCATCTATATCGCATATATGTCAGAATTTCCTTCCTTTTAAAGTATAAATAGTATTCCACTGTATGTATTTTATTTACATTTTGTTTATCCATTAATGTACTGATGAACAATTGGGTGTTTTCACTCATTAGAAACTCAGGATTATGCTGCTGTGAGTGTGGGCATGCAAATACCTCTTACAGAACTTATTTTCACTTCTTTTGCATGTATGCCTAGAAATGAGGTTGTTGTGCCATGTAGTAATTCTGTTTTTGAAGTTTCTTCTGCTGGGGATTGAAACCAGGGTCTTGTGCATACCAAGCACACTCTCTACCATTGGGCTATATCCCCAGCTATTTAAAAAACTTTTTTTTTTTTTGAGGAACCATCATATTGTTCTCCACCATGGCTGCATCATTTCGCGTTCCCATCAACTGTGCCCAAGTGCACTATTGCACAATTTGAAATGTTGTACAATTTCTCCACATTCTCACAAACATTCGTTATATTATTTATTAATTATATTTTTTGTGAGAGAAGTCATTCAGAAAGACCATTTTTATTCTGTAGAGTTCTCATTTTGGTGAAGAAAATAATCAGGTAAATTAATAATTAAAAACAGTGTGATAAATGATATGATGTAATTATGTAAAAATGTGAAATGGGAAGAGAAAAGGAAATGCCACTGGCCAAACCTCGTATTCGTTCTCTGAGCGTGCCCACTCATCTCTCTGTAGCTGCTGCGCAGGAAAATAATGGCCCGCCTGCCTCTGCCTTCTGTTTTTGAGTAAGTGTGCTTTATTGGCAAAGTCCACCAAGTCCTGCTGAAAAGAGTCTGGAAAGAGTCATTTCCAGTATTCCATCCTTTTCTGCTCAGGGGAGGAGTTAGAATGGCAATGAGAGTTCTGAAAATCAGCAGGCATATCTGGTGTAGTGGCTAAGAAAACAAACTTGGTAAGAAGGATTTAATGAAGGCTTCGAAGAGCGGTCTGAATTGGATACAAGGATGAAGGAATGCATTCCAGGTGAAGCTACGGCTTAGGGTAGCCCGAAATGTAGCAGGGAACAGTGATTACAGTCATTTCAAGTCGTGAATGATGAGGTTATAAAGGCAGGTTTGACCAGATGATGAGAAGCTGAATGCAGGGCTGAAAAGTTCGGAATTGATTTTAAGTCAATGACTCTTCATTTGTGGGTCTAGACCTCTGAGGACCTGGAGTTCATATTATAAGGGACTCCTGATGCAAATGTCCACAAGCATAGCCTAGAAGCTGAACAGATATTTCTCATACAATATGAGCTAGCGTTTGCTATAATCTATAGATAATGTGCCTTAGTAAAACATAATTATAAATTTATAAAGATTTTATAGCATTTCAATCATCTATTATATTTAATTAAAGTATTCTAATAAAACTGTTACGTGGGATCTGAACAAAATTGTTGAAATAATGAAGTGATTTTCATTGTTAAGAATTTGTACATTATCACTCTAACATAAAGTCATTGAAGAATTTTTTTGTTGTTTTTTGAGTGAGGGTCTCACTATGTAGTGCAGGCTGGCCCTGAATTCACTATGTAGCCAGGCTGGCCTCAAACTCACAGTGAGCCTCCTGCCTCAGCCTCTCGAGTACTGGGATTATAGGTATGCACCTCCACACCTGGCTAAATAACCCACCGAAGAATTCTGAACAGCACAAAGCTAGGTGAAATGGTGGTTTAGGGAATTTAATCTACTGGTGCCCTATAGTTTTAAAAGTAAAGACTAAATGCAGATGAACTATTGCAAAATCTTTAGTAAAAATTAAGGTCGAGAAAACCAGAGGGCTGAGAATAAGCAGTTTTTGAAGCATGTTGTGAGGCAGTGAGTACACGTAAAGAACAGCGTGCTGCGTATTCATTTATCACCTCTCAGTTCCAAATCTACCTTTCAGTGCCTGCTCTATGGCCGTGCAGCTGAGCTGTTTGCCAGCTGGCACAGTGTTCACGCTAAAATTTCACAATGGAAGGTGCTGGAGAAACATTAAAGAAGAGTTTCTCTTGCTGGCGGCAGCATGCTCCTCTTTCCAGACTTCCCTGCACATACGGCTCCTCCAAAGTCTAGCTGCTCTCGTGTGCGCTTTCCCGGGCACCCGGCTCCTAGACCGTGAGCGGCTTCTTCTGGTGCCCCGGCGGGGGCTTTGTAGTAATGTCGCCCGGGAGGGACCATCCTGTGGATGGCTTCCCCCAGCACCCCCGGGGGCGGCTTTCTAGCCAGGTTTCCTGGTACAGACCACAGCAGTTTCTCAGCTATCTAGCGAACCAGCCTGCACCCTGGGTAGTGAGGTCTGGGTCTCAGCTCTAGCGACACACAGTTCTGTAGCAGAATCAGCTCAGTTTTAAGAGTGGTAACTGCTTCTTCTATTCTGCTCTTTCTGCATTCTTTAGAAGGTTTTTTGTTTGTTTGTTTGTTTTTAAATTTTGGTTAGTTGTTTTTCGCTGTGATTTTGCTTTTTGTTGGTCAGTGTCCTGTTGAAGTTAATGATATTTAAATTAGAACATTCTCTATCCAGATTCCTATATAATTTCTATCTCTTGATTAAACTCTAACAGGTGTAAATGGCATCTAATTTTGGACAGTTATGATCAAGGAATATCTTCCACGTCTCCTTATTTGAAAATATAAAAGGTATGCGGTGAGACCCAAGAAGGTTGTGTTATTATTTCCCCATATTTTTCTCGATTCTGGTGAGGAGTTAAAGCAATATCATATAACCTTTTTTCGCAGGCTCCAGATACAATGAATTTCTTGAAAAAGCTCTTTATCAGTAGAAAGCAATAAGTTAGCATTGTTTTAAAAATGTTCTCTGTGGTTGATAACTGTGATAGAAATTTAGTAATTCTAGTCATTCCCTAATGTCTTCTCTGTTATTAAAGTGACACATGTTATTTTACTGAAATTTATCTGAGGTTATGACATTTAGGATTTATCATTAAAACATATGTCTATAACCTTCTACTTTAAAAATTTTATCAACAAAATATCAGGTACTGTATTTCATATGTTTGGTGACATTTATTTAGACCATAAGGCATTGAAATCCGAGTGCTGTCTGAATTTAACTCATTTTGTTCAAAGAATTGTGCTTAAATATATATTTTTGCTTGAAAATTATTATGTAGTTGAGTTTTGGGTATGACAATACATATTTAATGGACATGTTAAAGTGGCAAGAGACTGGGCACCTAGTTCCTTGTTACTTTAATGAGAACAAATAGCTCAAATTACAAATCACCATATTCCTTTATCAAGAAAAAATGATATTAATGCTTTTATGAAGGGCAAGGCATTTATATATTATCAAATTATAACTAGCTGGTGTTTATTCTTTGCCAAGACACTATCAGATCTGCTACAATTGAATAATGTTTTCCCCCCTCACCTTTGAAAGGATTGCGTGCGACACTCAGAATTCTGGAAAGTTTAAGGAATGCTAAATGGGATTTCCAAGATCAGCAATTAACAGTATATTCAAGGACACTTAACCTTCTTTTGTTAGGTCTGAGCGCACGATGTACATGTTGTTCCTCGGCACGTTTGCTAGATGGCGCTAGAGTTCACCTGTCGTATCTAGGCTTCTCTACAGCCCTCTAAGTATTTGGAGAGCAATTTCTTATTTTTACAGAGTTATTATTATGGGACTTAAAAACTCACTGTCTTAAAAATGCTATTTGTTTGGCATCTATAGAATTTTACTGTGAGATCATTTAAGACCAATCATTTCCCCCCAGCCCTTATGTGAAGAGATCTGACAACCCAAAATAAAAGTGTTTTCTTTGAATATTCATGCTTGGAGAATAGAAGACTAAACATGCCCAGAAGGAGTTTTACCAGATAGAAAATTCTTGGTGAAAATTGAGCTTTCAGCATGTGTCTGTACTTGAGAATTGAGTAGTAAAATTAAATAGTACATACTTCCTTCAAGCTTGGAAGACATCTTTGTCTTAATTCTATCACTGTTGTAGTTGAAGCATAGGCATATAAACATTATTGACTAGGTGATGGATTTGAAGTGAAGAAAAAATATAACTTACACGGTGTAGTTTTGCTTAGTTATAAATAAGGAAATGTCACTTTATAAAGAGGGAATATCTTACATTTATTAGTTTTCTCCTTTCAGCTAAAAATCGTATTACAATGGTGTGGATATGCACATATTAAAAAATTCCCTTGATATAATCTGACTTTATAGAGGTAACTACAGTTAACAGTTTGATGTCTATACTACAATAAAACATGAAACATACGTTTTTATATTTGTAGATTATCTCTACTTTTACATATAATCTGCCTATAAAGGTGTAACCTTTGTACGTCCAGTTGTCCCATGATTTGATCATGTATTAGTGTATAAAGAGAATTACAGACATTAGAAAAGTTCAGAATGCAAGCATAAGGGCCCAAGTTCGATCCCCAGCACCAAAAAAAAAAAAAAAAAAAAAAGAGAGAGAGAGAGAGAAGAGTTTACAAAAGTAACAGCTCTCAAGTCAGAAAAGTTCAGAAATTTTTATCTTTATAAGTTTGGAAGAGTCAACTATTTCTAGAAGCCAAACTATAGAAAATAAAGACTAAAAAGGTTTTGAGTGGCCAAATGCATTAAGACTTTCCAGATAAACAAATTACTCATCCTTGAAACAAATATCACATTATGGATATTACCTTTCAAATTATTGTTTCAGCAGTTAACTTCCATTAAGTTTGTAGAAGAACTGTGAGAAACAACAAATTATATTAGGTTTAGATTTATGACTTTGTGAGTACTAGGAATTCATTGGAAGCAAAAAATCAGATGTCTACTAAACTTTGGGGGAAACTGTATAACAGAGGAATTATGAACTTGACTCTCAAAAAGAGTGGGATTGAAAAATAACCATTGAAATCCTAAAACTTAGACTCAAAAAAACTGTTTGATGCCCAAATGTCCACAGTCAATCCAAAGTTTCTTTGCAATCACTTTTCTTGGGATGCCAACCATCTTCCTTTGATACCAGATCCAGTTGGATTCGAGGCTAATAGAATTCAACCCATTAAGTTTTGAATAGCGACCCCCCCCACCTCCCGTAGCAGGGACTCTAAGACCTTATATCCCATTATGCCTACACAGGGGAGTTTGATTCCCCAAAGAGACTACAGTCAGTCTTTCATAAAAACTAGACCTTATCCAAAGCCTTCGTAGGACTAGAACTTAGAGAACAGCTAGAGAACAGATAATATGTGCTCAGAGGCTGTCTCATTGTCCCATGTCTTAAAAGAAATGTGTGCCACTTATATAACCCCCGGCTTTCCGTTTTCTTTAGATCTACCTGACAGTCACTGTATGATAAATTTCATCACGTAGCACAAACCATTCTTTATGATTGGCACCAAAACATGGCTGCACTATCTGGCAACTGTGGAGAGTTGTGTCTAAAGGCGATCGCTGGGTGGTTCCTGATGACTGACTCTGCCCTCCATACCGTAAAGTATACCGACTCTACCTGAGCATTTTGTAGAAATCGCTGATCTTGGCAGTAGGATGAGCATCTTCTGGACGGTCCCAACATTATGCAGGGTCCATTTTGGACTGTCAGTTCTTCTCAGAAAAAAGATATTTAGATAATTTAACTCGAGAATGCGAAGAAATGGATCTCATTTTCATTAAAATTTAACCACTGAAAGAGAATTTTGGACAATTTCCCTTTGCCGGCAACATTTTTCAATTTATACTTTATTAAAAGCCCTCCAAATTTAGATAAACCTACATCCAGTGATTCAGAGCACAGAAGGAGAGCAAGACAATGTCACTGAGGCTGTGCACATCCAGGGAGAAGTTGCTGAAATTAGACAAGAGGGTATAAGAAACTCGGGATACTGGCCTAGGAAAGAAGAAAGCATGATGGAGAAAGACGTACTTACTTCTAACAGACCTCTCCGGGATCTTTTACATTATTAAAAACGTCCAAGAAATACATTAAGAAATGATTAAACCAGATAATATGTCTTATATCCCTGTATCTAGTTTCATAGACTTTTGGTTTGGTTTGAGAATTTTCCTCTTGGCTTAATTGGAGTGGTCTAGTTTCTTGTACTAGTAGTGGCCTGCAAACTCTGATTATTGTCCTTCACTTAGGGTTAGTCTGTTTTTCAGTGCTCAACTGCCTGGTCTTTATAGCCTTTTAAAATTTTTTTAAATTTTTATTTTTATTGGTACATGTTTGCAAAACATAATGATTACATTCAATATGGGACACTGGTACATATATATATAATGCATATTTTTACACCCCCTATCCCTCCCCTCCCTCCTGCTCCCTTCCTTCCATCTCTTGATCTGCTTCCATTTGCAAAAAATCTATCTCACAGTTTCCTATTATCTAGCTTTTATTTTGTTCTTTAATTTATTTATGCTTTGGGTTTCTCATATAGCAGAAACTATATGATGTTTATGCTTTTTTAAGGGTTTCTAAATTTTCTTTTTTGTGCCTCAGATATATTTTCATTTGCTTTTTTATTAGTATGTGTTTTCAGTACATAATAATTATATTCATCATAGGGAGATGGTATATGTACAGCATGTACATAACACATCTTAATTCTTTTATCCACTTCCCCTCCCCTTTTTAGCCCTCCCTCTGGCTCTTGGTTCTTTTCCCTTTTTCAAAAGATCTATCTCCCTATTTCCTATTATTTATCTTTTATTTTGCTGTTCAATTTATTCATACTTTGGGTTTCTCATGTACTATAGAACCATGTGGTATTTAAGCTTGTGTGTCTGACTTACTTCAGTTAACAATATAGCCTTAAATGCTATGGTGAAGTCACTGTCTTATCAAATGACCAAATAAATAAATAAGTTACCTAGTAAAATAATAAGAAAATCTGACATTTATTTGTGTTGGAATGACTACCATCATAAGGACTATATTATATCTGCTGCTTACTATCCCTTCAATGAAAGAAAGAGAGAGAGAGAAAGAAAGAGAGAGAGAGAGAGAGAGAGAGAGAGAGAGAGAGAGAGAGAGAGAGAATGAACCATAAAGGAGACATCTAAATCTATCTCAGAATAGTGACTGTGTTTCATAGTTAGAGATTTATAGCCTGTTTCTCATTTTGCGTGAGTGGCTCCAGACAAGCGGTACAAGCCAGATGTAGGGTGAAGGAGAGTGAAAGATGCTCCAGGAGACATGCGCATTAATATTTCAAAATATTTTACCATCCTGTTTCCTCTCTCCACTGCAACTCTCCCTCTTTTTTATTGCTGAGCATGTATATTCATGTTTCATATAACTTTGTATTTTTCTTTTTTCCTGAAGAAAAAAAATTAAACTTTTTACTTAAGAAAAGGTTACAGAAAAGTGTGGGGCTAGCACAGAAAGTTCTTATAGTCCCCACCTCTAGTTTCCCTTATTAAACATTTTTACCTGAAGTACAAGTAGATAAACTATTTTGCTGTGGGAAATATTCGCTCCTGGATTTAAGACATTGTTCGGTTTTTCTTGGTTTTGACCGTGTGTTTTTATCTATTTCAGGGTCCCGTTTGAGATATTGTGTTACATTTAATCATCGTGCTTTCAGTCGCCTCTTGACTGGGACAGTTTCTCAGACCTTCATAGTTTTGGATGATCTTGACAGTTTTGAGAAGTGCTGGTCAGGTGTTTTTCTGAAAGTCTTTCCGTAGAAATTTGGTTGATGTTCTTATGATTAGACTGGGGATTTTTGGAGGCAGAGCAGAGGTAAAGCGCTGTTTTTATGAGTGGCTGAGACACCTGTGTTTTTCGGCCGTGTCAGCCATAAAATTCCTCTCTTCCCTTCAACTGCTACCTTTCCGTATTGTGATCCTGGAAGGAAGGCAGGCTGCTCAGTCCACACTAACGGAGTGAGGAGTTATGCTTCGTCTCTTTAAGTGTGGGATAGCTACATAAATTATTTGGAATTCTTCCATTTGTCTTTTCTCCCTCATTTATTAATTTACTCAATTATTTATTTATGTCAGTATGATTTATATATTTACTTATACATTAAGTCATCACTCAACAATCATTTATTTTCTTGCTCAAGCTGTTACAGTGTTTTCCACTGGGGACTCTTTCAGTTGGTCCTTTTGTCTCTTTGACCTGCCACCATATGTATTTTTAAAGCATTTCCTTACTTTATGGCACTTCCAGACTCACCTTGGGTAGTTTCTGTATTGTACCTCTAATTTAAAAATGATGATATAAAAAAAGGGAATAACAAATAAGATAATTCAGAAATACTGATTTCACCCCCAAGTAAGCCGTTAGTTTTAATACATGAACTCTTCTTATAGGTATTTTTCTATTGTTTCTTTTTTAAATTATCAGAATGCAAAGTCATTGGTAACATCTTACAAAGAATATGATTAACTGAAAAAACTGTAGAATTTAGGAATCCTAATGAATCTGACAGGCTTTCTTTTGACTTTGGATAAAATCTACTAACTGGTTCTAGCTTGGAATGTTTACTCGGTTGCTGATCATTCATAGCCCGGTTCATGGTAACAACTGGCACGAGGCGATAGCTTCTGTCTTCAAAAATGCCTCAACTCTCTGGTGCTGAGCAAACGAAGGGTGAAGGGCTCTAAGTGGACTAGAGTGTTGCGAGAGATGGCTTCTGCTTTGGGGAAGCAGGAAGGATACAAGATAAGCCTGGGTCATATTGTAATTTGTGGCCAGAAAATAAAGAAGTGTTTATAATACAACAGAAAACAAAATAGAACAAAACAACAATACAACAGAAGGTGTCACAACTAGCGCGTGTAGCTCATGTGTTTCTAGTCAAGATGTCAGCTAGGCTGTTGCCAATTGAAGGGACTGCAGAATCCACTTCCAAGCTCATTCACATGTGGTGGTGTCATCAGGAGACTTCAGTTCTTTACTATTTGGGCCTTTTACTCTAGGGTAATTTGAACATGGCAGCTTGCTTCCTCTAGAGTGAGTGGTGTGTGTGTGTGTGTGGGGACAGGGGGAGACAGAGAAAGAGAAAGTAGGGGAGGGAGAGAAAGAGATTGAGTTATAAAAGGTCTTTTATAATAATTAATCTGGGAAATGATATACCATTACTTTATCTGTATTCTATGCATTAGACAAGGCTAGCCCAAATTCAATGGGGAGAACATTAGGCTCCACTTCTTCTGAAGAGTATCAAAGAATTTGTAAACAATTTCTAAAATCACTGCAAGAACTGCTAGTGTCCTGTGATTTCCTGGTGTTTTGTTTATGATATTCTTTTCTTTGAATAAACCAAATTTTGAAATTGAGTCATTTTCTAGGAAAGATTCAAAAGAAATTTCAGCTGAGAGTACAAAGTATTTTAAATCTGGGCCTCTCTTTCATTTCTTAAAATTCATGCATTGTTTATGTAGCATAAAATAAAATGGACATTAAATGATTCTTCAATTAATTGATCAGTGCAGTCACATTAATTTTAGTGGCTTTTATGTAGATAATTTACCATCTTATATGATATAAGAAAAGGTATCTTGTATGAATTTTTACTCACTAATTTCATTGGAAAGGTTATTTTATTCCTCATTGGAATATTATCCTTTAAAAAAAGAAATTCTTAATAGGTGGCATGAAAAATAATAGTGTTTACAAAAGACTTTAACTATTGTATGTGTTTTCATATAAATTATCTGGAGACAAACATCCTGAGTGTCTGAGGAACAATAAATGAAAAGGGCAATACTTCCTTGGAATTCCTGGTCCTGGTTTAGTTGAAAAATACTGAGTTCAACTATAAGTAACTCATATCAGGGTAGTTCAAACATGGATTTGCCAGGATACTCCCAGAGAAACTGAACCAGTAGAATATATGGACAACATTTATATTATGTAAAATATATATTAATAATTATTAATGTGTCACATGATGATGGAGACTGAGAAGTCCAGAGCAAGGGCTACTGATAGCGTATGTTCCAAGGCCAAGTCTGAATGGAGGAGAATACTGATATCCTCACTCAGAACCAGGAAGAGAGAAATTCTTCTTCCTCAGCTTGTTCTCTTCAGGCCTTCAATGAATTGGATGCTACCCATGCACATCTACTTTACTCAGTGTACTCATTCAATTGTTAATTTCATCTAACACCCTCACAGACATGTCCAGAATAATGTTCGACAAAACTTCTCAGTGTCTTGTGGCCCAATCAAGTTTTTGAATATAATTAACCTTCACATCCAGCCACCCGCAGTTTCATCCCAGGGCTTTCACAAGGTAT
>PVJO010022405.1:0-28110 GCA_004026905.1 Hystrix cristata | reverse complement strand
TACCACAAGGACGTATGCACCACCATGTTCATAGCAACACAATTTGTAATAGCTAAGTCTTGGAAACAACCTAAATGTCCAACAACCAATGAATGGCTAAAGAAAATGTGGTTTTTCTACACAATGGAGTACTACACTGCCATAAAAAAGGATAAACTAGAGTCATTCATATATAAATGGATGTTTCTTGAGAACATACGCCTAAGTGAAATAAATCAGACACTCATGAGCACACATCGAATTGTTTCTCTGATATGAGAAACCATAACTGTAAATAAGGACAAAGAGATGTAATAGATATTATATAAAAGGAGAATGGTGTGCAGAGGAGAGGAATACTAGAAAGAAAGAAAGGGAAAAGCAGAAAGGCAACAGGGGAAAGAGAGGGGAAAGGGAAAATATGGAAAATGATGACTGAACCTGCTGTAAATAGGGAGGGAGGGAGCAGAGGGGAGGGGCGGGGCAGAGGGGGGAGAACCAAGATGCATCATGTATAGGTACAGAATAATTGTAATGAATGTGACCATTGTATGTAGAATGTACCAATACATGTTCTTGGTTTAAAATAAAAAAAAAAGAGTATGGTCTCAAAATGCATCCATTTACCTAGAAATATCTCAAATTTATCGTTCTTTATGGGAGACTAGTACTCTGTTGTATAAAAAACCACATTCATCAGTTGATGGGCATTTGGGCTGTTTCCAAGATTTAACTATTACGAACTGTGCCGCTGTAGACATGGGTGTGCATATATCACTGTGGTATGATGTTTTTAATTCTTTTAGAAAGATCCCAGGAAGAGGGGAGCCTCTAGTCCTGGTTTTTTGAGGAAGCTCCACACTGATTTCCATAGTGGTTGCACCAGTCTACATTCCCACCAACAGTGGAGAAAGGTTCCTTTTCCCCATACCGCCTCCCGCATTTGTTATTGGCTATTTATTGATAATAGCCATTCTTTCTGGAGTGACGTGGAATCTCAGGGTTGTTTTAATTTGCATCTCTCAAATGACCAGTGATGTTGAACATTTTTTCATATGTTTATCTGCTGTTTCTACTTCTTCATCTGAGAAGTATCTATTCATTGCACCTGCCCATTTTTGGATTAGGTCTTTAAATTTGGGGCATCTGATTTTTTTGAGTTCTCTATATATTTGAAATATCAGTCCTTTATTGGAGAAATAGCTGGCAAAAATTTTTTCCCACTGTGTGGTTTGTCTCTTCACTCTTTTGGTGGTTTCTTTTGCTTTGCAAAAGCTTTTTCATAAGATTAGCTCCGAGTTGTTAATTCTTTGTGATATATCCTGGGCAACTGGGGTTTTGTTCATCATATCTTTGCCCACAACTGTGTCTTCAAGAGTTCTACCTATTCTGTATTTCAGCAGATTTAGTGTTTCTGTTTCAATATTTAGATCTTTGATCCACTTTGATTTTGGCTTAGTGCATGGAGAATGATACGGGTCTAGTTTTAATCTTTGGCATGTGGAGAGCCAGTCTTTCCAGCACCATTTATTAAAGAGGCTGTATTTCTTCCAGTGAGGTTGTTTGGTTCCTTTGTCAAAGATAAAGTGGCTGAGAGTGTTTGGATTTATTTCTGCATCTTCTAATCTGTTCCGTAGGTCCTGGGGTCTGGTTTTTTTTTTCCAGTACCATGCTGTTTTTATTAAAGTAGCTTTGTAATATAATTTCAGGTCATGGATTGTGATGGCCCCTGCTTTGCTTTTGTTGCCCAGAATTGCTTTTGCTATTGTTGGTCTCTTCTGGTTTTAGGATTGTTTTCTCTAATTCTGTGGGATATGCTATTGGTATTTTAATTGGGATTGTGTTAAATATGTATAATAATTTTGAGAGTATGGCCATTTTCACTATATTGGCTCTTCCTACCCAAGAACAAGCGATATTCTTCCATTTTGTAATATCTTCGTGGATCTCCTTTTTCAAATATTATTTCAGAAGACATGATACTTCAATGTATAGATTTCAATGTATAGATCTTTTCAATGTATAGATCTTTAACTTCCTTCATTAAATTGATTTCTAGGTACTTCATTTTTTTGGATGCTATTGTGAAAATTGTGGTTTCCTCAATTTCTCTCTTATTGCATCAGTCTGTTGTATTTGTACAGGAATGCTATTGATTTTGAGTGTTGGCTTTGTACCCAGCTAGGCTGATGAATTGGTTATTAAATCTAGAAGTCTTTTGGTGGAGTTTTTGGGGTCTTCTATGTAAAGTATCATCTCATCTGCAAATAATGATATTTTAACTTCTTCCCTTCCTATGCTTATTCCTTTTATTTCTTTCTCTTGTCTAATTGCTCTGGCTAATGTTTCCAGAACTATTTTGAATAAGAATGGTAATAGTGGACATCTGTTATGGTTTGTGTCTAGATGTCCCCCCAAAGCCTCATGTGGTAAGAGGTGGCTGGATCTACAGCATGTGATGCTGGGATTAAGGGCACGTGATTACCAATCAATCCACTGATTGGCACTGCCCTCATCCTGGCATCCAGGATAAGATATGAGGCACAGGAAGAAGCTTTTTAGGCCCCTTGCTTGCCCCCCTTGCTTACGGTGCTGCCTTCTGCCTATCTGCCAGGCCACCCTGCCTTGGATCCAGCTGATTGTGAACTGAAACCTCTACAAACTGTGAGCTAAACCTTTCTTCCCTTAACTTTGGGTGTCAAGTATTTTGTCTCAGCAATGAGAGAAGAGTAACTAAGACAACATCCTTGTCTTGTTCCAGATTTTAGAGTGAAAGCTTTCAGTTTTTGACCATTTAGTATGATGTTGGCTGTTGGTTTGTCATAAATGACTTTTATCAGATTGAGAGAAAGCCCATCTGTTCCAATTTTCTGCAGGGTTTTTGTCATTAATGGGTGTTGGGCTTTGTCAAATGCTTTTTCCGTGTCTGTTGAGATGATTGTATGGTTTTTGTCCTTGGCTCTGTTAATATGGTGTATCACATTAGCCAAAGACTTTTTGATGAATATAGAACTGAGACTATGTCCTATAAGACATCAAAATTTTATGTGCCCCGAACGATTAAAACAATCCAGGACAGACACAGGGACAACAAAGAAACTACAGGGAAATGAAATAATCTAGAGATAGACCCTTCTGTGTATAAAAATATAGTATGTGATATAAATTTCATTTTAAATAATTGAGAAAATGTTAGACAGTTCACTCTCCAGCATTGCGGTAACTGGCTAACATTGTGGGAAAAAGTTAGGTCTCTCTTCACAATATATATCAAGATAATAACTGAATATACCAGAAGAAAGTAGAGGAAAATAAAATGTATACAAATACCCAAGGAATTTACTTCCTAATTATGTAGTAAAAGACATTCTGAGAGGACCCTGAATCCTTTCAGCCTCTGTGAACACTAAAAAGATTTCTAACTCTTGGGCGGGGCATGTAGCTCAGTGGTAGAATTTTGCCCTTGAAAGCAAATGAAAAAAAAAAAAAAGACGATGTATAAATCTGATTTAATAAAAACAGCAGGATCCGTATGTCGAAAGACTCTGTTAAAGACAAATAAGACTGAAAAATATTTCTGAAAATGTAAGAAAGGACTACCGGCTAACGTCCCTAATGTTTTTTTAAAAGCTCGTACAGTTTACTAAGAAAATAACTCAGTGTAAAAAAGGCAAAGGATATAAGCAATTGGGGCTGGGGGTTTAGCTCGGTGGTTAGAGTGCTTGCTTTGCAAGCACGAGGCCCTGAGTTCGATTCCCGGCACCAAAAAAAAAAAGAAAGAAAGAAAGAAAGAAAGAAAGAAAGAAAGAAAGAAAGAAAAAGGATATAAGCAATTAATTTCCAGGTGTGGGCAGGACACCAGTGATCTGAAAATATATGAAAATATATTTAATCCCACAAGTAACTGGGGCAGTACATATTGTCACTCTATGTTACAGACTTTGCCTAGCAAACTGCAGAAGTGTAAAATGTTGGCAAAATCCAGCACCGGAAAGAATTGTGGGAAAGTGCTATCAGGAGTATCGTCCACCCGAGAATGCAAACTTAGAAAAGTCATCTGCGATCACAAAAACCTGGGCAAGAGTGTTCGTCGCAACCAATTTCATAAGCTGATAAAATTAAATGTAATCGAACTAGCCAATGATAGGAAAATGGTTAAATGTGATGATTTTCATCCTGTGAAACACACATTAGCCGTTAAAAATAACGGAGTCACTGTATCTAACGGCATCACAGGATGAAGAACCGTGAAGTGATGATGGGCTAAAAAAGTATAATCAAGTCTCATTTTTGTATTAAAAATGCGCTCAGTGAGATGACACGCAGCTGTATTTCTGTGTGGATCTGCACACACGTGGAGCTGTAGCAGGGTCCCCACGAGTTGTTCAGTGGAGGGAAGAGAGATCGGGGCTAAGGATGAGGAGGCGGGAGAACCTCCACTCCTTTTAGGACTCCTAATGTTTTTTTAATGATCATGAATTACTTCTGTGATTATAAAAAATTAAAATGGTTTTGATGAAAAACATATGGAAACTGAGGCTGCCAGGGGTGTCCCTGCTGCGTAGCCTATAAATCAAGTCTGGGGGACTCCTGCCAGGCTCCCTGCACATGAGTGTCAAACCCAGAGCTGGGCGGGCTGGCTGCACACTGCGGCGTCCCCATCCGTCCCAGGGTTCTCCCGGTCTGCAGGTCCCTCCCAGAGGGCAGCACTGCCTCCAGGGCCTCCTGGACACAGGAGACTCCACCCTGGACCATTATAACAAGACCAAGCCGAGGAGGGAGGAAGTTACCACCCTTCCCCTGGAGCCCATCGTCATATTTAAACCCTCGGTTAATTGATTCATTGCATCATTTCGAATTTACTGTTTTAATTAAATCGAATGTTTTAAATGAATTTTTCACTTAAAGGGATCTTGGAGATCTTTTTGAGTTCTGTCCTAATATGTTAATTATGAAGAATCAGAGGCCCAAGAAGGGTGGTTAATAAGTTAAATCAAGTTTAAGACCCTGGATGATAGGGCTTGGTCTCATTAAATTTCTTGTTTTCCATCAGAACCAACTCTCATCCCTGCTGTGCAGGACAGTTTGACAATGTCATTGCCACCGTCCTGCCTGGCTACCTCCACAAGGGTGAAATGGACCTTCTGTTATTTCTTTAAACCAAGTTCTTCTGACCACAGGGCCTTTGCACAGGCTGTTCCCTCTCCACAATGCTCTTCCCTGCATCCACACAGGCACCTTCTTAGACTTTCTTCATTCCCTTCCTCCATCAGGCTACTTTCAACAACCCTTTTCCTTCAAAGAAGGCAGGCAGAGTCCATTCTTCTCTTTTTCCTGCTGTACCTCCATGCCTACTACAGTACATTGCACTTCTCAGGTGCTCAAAGAGTTTGTTGAGTGATTGAATGAGCACATTTGATACCTACTTTTTAAAGAGCCCCTGCTCTTATGTGATTGTCCCCTATGCAGTACCTGAAATGTGTATTATCATTTAATTTATTTTTTACTATAGGATAAGTGAAAATTTGTAAGTTTTATTATTTTAATTTGTATTGGATTGCAAAGGAGATAGAGCGTATTTCCATTTCTATTTCCCTCTCTGTCCATTGGCAGTTTAATGGGTAGTAGCCTGAGTCTGCGAGGGAGGAACCTGTGCATGGTGATCACCAGGGACACATGGCAGAGAGGGGACAGATTTCACGCCAAGGACAAGTGCTCCTGTGGATGCCTAAAGCCAGTCCTGCCCTTTGACCTCTAGTTGTAACCCACATCCGGGCCTGTGGCACTGCATAGGGAACAGGAGAAGCTGGTTCTGTGCCTTGTGTGTGCTGGAGGGAGGACGCAGTGCGGCCCAGCTGTGGGCTCAGCCGCTGGCCTGAGGTTCTGCTGTGGCTGGGATGGATGCAACAAGGTCTGCTCCCTCGGGAGCCTCCCTGATTTCTCCCCTATGGAACTGATCTCTCCCCCTTCTGTGGTGAGGGGCAAGGATCTTGGCAAATTGTAGCAAATATTTCATGGAAAACTTCACGAAGTTTGTTTTTATTTTTTTAACACAATTGAGCGTAATTTTGCCCTAATAAACCACACTTAGAGTTTTCATCTAAGTGAAAAATCACTAAGAGACAAGATAAAAAATAGCATATAACTACTTAGGTGGCTGAAGCAGGAGGATTGCAAGTTCAAGCCTGGGTGACTTAGCAAGAGCCTGTATCAAACTAAAATTTAAAAGAGCTGGAGATGTAGCTCTGTGGTACAGCTCTTGTCTAGCAAGCACAAGGTACTGGGTTCAGTCCCAGCACTGCAAAATAAATAGATAAATAAAAGGTTCGGGGGCTGGAGATGTGGCTGAATTGTAGAGTGCTTGCCTAGCATGTCCAAGGCCCTTTATTCAATCCCTAGCACCATCTGCCCCTCAAAAAAATATATGTGGCAATAAGTTTATACTAAATTATGTAATCCAAGGTAAGTACAGTGGTGCCTTGGTTCACGAACAGTTTTGTTTGCAATCAGTTTGGTTTGCAAAGAGAAGCATTTGGCAGAATTTTGTTTTTGTTTCCAAACTCTGCATCAGGTGATGGACATGACCATGGCCATCTTTCCCACATAATCACAAACATGGCCATTTTTTCCAAACTCTTAGAACAGATTAAGTTCGTGAACCAGGGCACCTCTGTATTTGTTTAATTCCAATGCATTTATCTGGCAAGCACTAGGAAGAGACACTGGCTGTGGACATGCAGGGGCTGGTTAGCTGCATCCCCGAGCCACAGTGACTTTTGGTGGGCAGGGAGAAGCTTGAGGCAGTGAAAATAACAAGAACATGGTGCCCGAGCCCAGCTGCAGTCGAGGCTCCAACACTGTTGCCTGGAGCTGTCTGAATGCTAAGGGGAAAGAGATGGTGTCCATTTTCATGGACTTGGGTATAAAGTGCTCAGGCCAGAGAAGGTGTAAAAAGTCTACTTTGGCCTTCAAAGCAGGAAGAAAGCAGTGCTAGAGAGAGCAATCAGGATGGAGATGTGAAGGTGGAACATGGACTCAGCCTTGAAGAACAGATAGAACTTGGACAGAAAAAGGCAGAAGCCGAGGGATGGAGATCATCCTAAACCACAGGAGGGTGGTCCAGAAGCGGGGCAGGGGCCAGAGGCATGGGCATCCTGGGTCCCTCACCACCAGGTGCCCCTCAAACCGAATCAACTACTTATTCAGGTTTCATTTCAAGGAGAGGCTGAGTCCTGTGTAAGGAAAGAAAAACCAAGCTGGCAGCACCCAGTCAGCACAGCTACAGCCCCAAGACAACCAGACCTGCATTCTCCGGTGGGTCTCTGTCAAGTAGAAGACAGACGCGTCTAACTCATGCAGCCGAATTAGGACATTGTGCTTACCGCACACAGGACGATGGCCCTCATCGCTTTGTATTTCTGCTAAGAGGCTTCTGTCCTGGAGGTATTTTAGAGGCCTCGGTTAACATCCCCAGCAGCTGCCCAGCTGGGCACCTGCCCCTTCTTCTAGCTCTGGGACAAGGTGAGCTTTTCGACCCTACGTCAGTATGACAGCCTGGAGGAGGGAGAAGGCACTGTGGGTCTTTCACCAGAAGGAAGGATTTATTCATTCATTCAAAAACTGTCATGATCGCCTGCTGTATACAAAGGCTTTAAGGAAGAATTAGAGATGGGCTTTTCCCTCCAAGAGCTTGTGGTCACTTCATCTAATGAGGGAGAGAAGTAATCACTAATAAGTTCCCTTGGAAGAAGTATATAAAGTGTTGCCGGAATTCAGGGCGGTGGAGGACTTGACTCCTTGTTGGCTGAGATGAGAATGGAGAGTCAGAGAATGCTCTGAAAAGAGGGGCAGCTCCTAGGAATTTGAAGTGGTGAGTAGTTCTGGCGTGCAGACAGGGTGAGAGGCTGCATCCAGACCCAGGACGCTTCTGAGCGTCTGTCCAAAGCTTTGTTTTTTTGGTTGGCGAGTGACAGGTCTTCAGATGGGCATTTGCTATGTGTGGCTCCCTCCTTATGGGAGTAAAAACCTCCAGGCCAAGTGCGGGGCAGGAACAGCGTGGAGGTGCAAGAGCCCTGACTGTCTATGGTGGAGTGAGGGAGATGGGCATTTATGGTTTGTTAGAGGCTGGGGTGAAGGAGGAACCGGGGAAAACAGAGGTTTTCAGCAGATGTCTAAGAGGACACCCGTGCCAGGGAGCAGGATGAAGCAGGCCTGGGGGGGAAAAGGATGCATTTGACTTGGGTCTTGTCAGACCGGAGGCATTTGTGAAATATACAGCAGAAAGTTCTTCCTATTGTGGAACTCAGGAAGGAGAGCAGGACCCAGCAATATAACCTGGGAGTCACCTCTTCAAAGTGGGCAGTGGGTATGATCCTGGGGAGAGCGTGTGGAGGAAAGCAGAAGCTGACCGGAAATGGAAACGTGTTGGTGTAGTGGTGAGCAGAGCTGCCTTCCAAAGACGGCAGCAACGCTTCACTTTGCGGAGGACGATCAGAGTGAGCCAGAGGGCTGGGCAGAGCCCTCTGGGTGCCGTGCCTGGAGGTGAGGTCGGAGAGAGATCCAGGAAGGGGCAGTCTGTGTCCTAGCGGAAATGGTTAAGATGAAGCCTGAGAAAGAGGCAGCTGGATACAGCAACTAGAACATGACTCATGCACTTTGCAGGTGTGAGGCCACTTGGATCAAGTCACGCAGGAAGAGAAAACTACAGCGCTGAGGCTGCAACCTTAGAAGAAACCCACGGTTACGGGTCAAGTAGGAATCAAAGGGGACAGCGAAAAAGCATTCTCATGGTGTCCAGAGGCCCAAACCAGCTGATCAGCCCAGAAGATGGAACCGAAGGAAGATAACCAACAAGGATAACATTCGCTTTTCAAGACAGATTAGAGCGATAGCACCTAAGTCCTTCAAGCCACATATCAAACACATGATTTCTCTCCTTGAACTGGACTTCACCCTCCAGATATTTTAATTAAACCAATATGTAAATATTGGAGATATCAAAAGAGCAGGGACATTATTAATTTGGGGATCCAGGCAACTAACCACTTTACCCTTTTAAATCATTTCCTCTTTTAGCTCCAATCTTGGTAACAAATGTTCCCACATCTCCATGATAGTGTTGCTGGATTTAAAACCACAGTCTTGCTTTTTTACGAGGTCAGAGACTTATTTCTTATCTCTTGGGCCCTTTTGAAGCCAGCAGTTATCAGATCAACATTTAGCCCACTGGCTTGGGGTTGAATAGGTAATTTTCACCCCAAATCATAGGTTTCTAAGAATTTAAGCCAAAATTCCAAGCTGGCTTTCGGCAATAAATACTATAATTAACTTCTAACCAAGCAAGCTAACATTTTGCTTGGAGAAAGCATCATTTTCCCAAACAAATGCCTTTCAAATAAAAACAATTTCATGCCCTCTTTTTTCCACTGCTTGGGAATACCAGTGTGTTTTGCAAGATATATTCTTGGAGCCATTGAAATCATTTTCTCTGGATTTCAGTTCTGCCGTGGAAGCTGCCCTTCCAACAGTCAACTAGTTCCCTTCCCTCTGAACCGTTCACAGAGTTTTGTCCTCCTCGGCCTGGTTGTATGTGACTTTTGTCCTGCCCAGCACTCTGGACACAATGCAGAAAGAAACAGAACCAGGGGCTGTAGCACTTCAGATGGACGTCTGTAATCAAGTGTCACCTGTGGCCTCCCAGCACAAGGAGGACCAAGTGGAAGGGCTCCAGGCCAACCAGAAAAGGAGGCAATTTATCATCACAGGGAGAGTTTAAAAAAAAAAAAAACAACCAGCTTCTGGACAGTTTATCACTTGTGCTTGGGCTAGGCCATACCCACTGCCTACCGGTGGATGCGGGTGGCACACCTATTTTCAGTCCAGTCAGTGAGAAGACCTGTTGTAGGGTCAACAGTGGGAGTTTGAAATGAAGGAGCTCAGAATATTCCAAACGTTCAGCCAGAAAACCAAAGTCTGGGGGCAGAGCTGAGCTAGGAACTAAGAGGTTATATAGTACAGGAGCTTTTGTTAACTCTTAGGGCAGAGGCAGGCCAAAAACCAGAAGGAACATGAGAGATCATATAGATATGCAGGAAGGACTCCATCGTAATACGGGTTGTGAGTTTTTACCAAACGGGTTGCCACTCTCTGCCCTGTTGTTTTTGGTTGGTTGCTGGTTGCTTGTTTGCCCGGTCAGTCGGTTCAGCCATGTACACGGCGCTTTTCTCCAAGGAGGTCTTAAGTCACTACCTAATTTCTGTCAGCATTGAGAATGAGGGGTGCATAACACTACCCTGAAGCCTGGCCTGTTCTCTCGGCATCGTGGCAGAGACCCTGTGCTGTGGCTTTGGTGCTGCGCACAGCTCTGCAGACAGCCTGGGTGGCCCTGGAGCCTGGCCAAGGAAAACAGCAGTTCGAATGGAGGTCTGTGTTCTGTGAGGTCCCGTCCCCGGCCTGGCATGGGGGCCGTGAGGCCAGGTGGAAGGATGGCTAAGGATGGAAGCGAGAGCTTTGAATGCCTCCCCAGCCCTGCTGCTCACTGACTGCGTGGTTTGGGGTCACACCTGTTCTTTATTTTAAAATCAGCCCCTTCACCCAAAAACCAGGACTGGCATGAAGACTGCTGGGGAGGAAGTCATTGAAATAAGATTGGGTTTTAATTGGAAAGGGAAGACACTGGGAGAAAAGTACAGTAAAGCTATATCTTCTTTGGATTTTTTAAAGTTTCTCAAATGGAAGATGGATTTGACTTGTCATCCCCGCCTTCCACAGGGGTAATAAGAGTGCCCGATGGACATTCCAAAGGTACTGAGTTTAGCTCGTTCTAAGTCTGCTACAAGTTAGAATCGTCTGGGAAGTTTCTAATCTCTCACTGCTCAGGCGACTCCCAGAACCAACTAAATCACAATGTCTGTGGCAGGAGCCCAGGCATCAATGTATCTTTTTTAAAACTCACCAGTGACAAACATGGACAAGTCAGTTTGAGAAGTAGTGGCCTGTGGACGGACTAGTAACACCTGAGCCAAGCAGAGGGTGAAATGAGCTCCTGACAATGTGGGGAGTTCGCTGCCCCTGAAGCTGCTCGGATCCAGGCTGGATGTCACGTGGTGGTGATGGATTGGAGCCTTCCAGGGATGGTTAGACCAAAGTAGATTAGTCTCAAGTTCTAGCCCACCCTGGGGGTGCTGAGGCAATGCTCGGAAGTGGGAGTTTTCAGTTTCTTAAATTCCAAGGAGCAAGTTGTTCAACCGATATATTTAAAACAAAGAAATAGGAAAGCTCCCCCCTCCCGTTGCACTCCACCATCTTCTCCATGGGGACCCACGCGGACCCCTCCTGGAAATCTGAAGACGTAATGAAAATCCCTTGAATTCCAAGGAACACAGTTTTTAAAACCACCAAGGAAGGGAAATAGGATTTCCACAGAAACGAATCTTGTACTCGACCATCACTAGTTGAAATCTTCATTGTTTTGATGAATAGAAGTAGAAAATCCCAAATGGAGACGAGCCAAGAGAAATGACCATGGACCTAAACTGTTCATTCGTTGAGAACATGAACAACATCAGCCAGTTTGTGGTTGACCCAGCACCTTAGAAACTAGACCCAGGTTGATTTCTTGTTGTATTGGTGCCACATGTGGATGTAAGAGCCATTTTTCTGGCTCACTGTGCTGTCACAGAAACAATGGGTGTTCACCTGGATTGAGCTCTTTATGGACTTCAGTGTGCAGAACTGGTCTTGACCCCACGTGTTCTCATTGCCTGTATCTTTTTTACAATTTTATGGTGCTTTCTGTGCTGTGTGGACCCTATTTTCTTTACCAAAGCTGTAACATTACACTACAAGGAGCAAGAGATTGTGTAGTATTGGGGGAAGAAATAGAAGTGAGGAGATATAGGGTCCAGTCTTGGGTCTACTCCTAGCCAGCTATGTGAATGCCAACAAGTCATCTAACTTGCCAATTTCCTCCTCTCAAAATTGTAATTCTTATGACCTTTTGCCCATTTCAAAGGATCTTGTGCAGTTAAGAAACAAAAGGTATATCCTCAAGTTCTGTGAAACAGGCATGATTATTGAAAGCAAAAATATAACACTATATGTAGAGGCAATGAATTACAATAACATATATAGATGCAGTGAATATAGCAAATATAACATAAACAGAAGAAGGTAAAGGGCCATATACGTTTTTAAATTTTTTTCCTTTAAATTTTGGTCTAGATTTTTTAAAGACTTTTTATAGCAGTTTTAGTTTCAAAGCAAAATTGAGTAGAAGGAACAGAGATTTCCCTTTACTCCATTTCCTCACACTTGCATAGCTCCTCCCCACCCATTACTGTTTTTAAGAATTCTACATTTTGCTTGAAATAGTAAATACTAACTCTAAGTAAATGGTGACAAATTAGGTTTGTATATTATAATCCCCAGATGTGTTAGTTAGTTTCTCGGTGCTGGAACAAATACCTGATACCCACAAGTTAAAGGAGGAGAGGTTTATTTTGGCTCACAGTTTATAGAGGTTTCAGTCTATAGTGACCTGGCTGCAAGGCAGGGCAACATGGAAGATGGGCATTGCAGAGAAGAAACAGTTCATGGTGTGGCAGACAGGAAGAAGTATGAATTCTTTCTTCTTTCCCTTTTTATTCTATCCAACTACAAGTCTATTGGTTGGTGCCACCCATACCCGAGGTGTGTCTTCTCTTTTCAGGAAATCCATCATCCACACCTAGAACTGTGCTAAACCAATCAGTGGGTTGACCCAGTATGACACAGGCATAATCCAGTATCACACACCCATGACCCAGTCACTCCCCAAAACCCCACCTATACGTGCATGAGGCTTTAGGGAGGACATCTATATGTACGCCATAACACCAGGCAACAACTAAAACTTACCACAAAGAATTATGACCAAAAATCCAATAGGTAAATTATATTGAATGCTCAAAATCATTCAAATACAAAAGAAAAGAAAAGGGAGAACACAAGAACAGAAAAAAAAAGAGAAGACAAGAACTCTAGTAAAATAATAGATCTATATCCAATCACCAATCAGTAGTTATTGTAAATGCAGATGATCTAAAATCTTCAGATACAGATAGATATTGTCAGATTGGATTGCAAAGAAAACCCAGTAATATGCTACCTACAAAGAACCCACTCTACATGTAATTAATATACATATATTAAAAATCAAATGGAAATATTAATCAAAAGAAAGCAGTGGTGAATATATTAATATTACACAAGATAAACTTCAAAACAGGGAGAACTACCAGAGATGAAGAAGGATTATTACATAATAATATAAAGGGAAATTAACCAACAAAATGTAGCAGACCTAAATGCAAAGGCATCTAAACAGCAAAGCCTCGAGATGCATCAGGCAAAAACTGATTGCATGAAGGAGAAATGGGCAAGTCCACAATTATACTTGCTGACTTTAGTAGTCCTCTCAAGATTACGTACGTTTCTGGCACCTTTGTCGAGAATCGGTTGGGAATGTGTGGGTTCACTTCTGGGACTTCTTTTCCACTGGTTTCTGTGTCTGTTTTTATGCCAATACCATGCTGGTTTTGGTTGCAGTGGCTTTGTGGTATGTCTTGAAATAAGAATGTAAAGCCTCCAGCTTTGTTCTTTTTCTTCAAGATCCCTTTAGCTATTCAGGGTCTTTTGTGCTTCTGCCTGAATTTTAGAATTGTTTTTTTTTCCCTACTTCTGTAAGAATATCATTGATATTTTAATGGGAATTGCACTGTTACACTTTCCATATTGCTCAACAGCTCCACTCCTAGGTATTTACTCTAGAGAAATAAAAACATATTTACACAAAAACTTGCACGTGAACATTTAAAGCAGCTTACTTCTTTATCATCAAAACCTGGAAACAACCCAGCTCTCCCTCAACTGAGGTAACTGTGGCACATTCATACAGTTTAATCCTACTCAACAATGAAAAGATACAAACTTGATACATGCCACGTGGATTAATCTCAAATGCATCATGCTAAGTGAAGGAGCACCACATGCTTCCGTTTGTCGCGACACCCTGAAAAGACAGACAAAGCGGGTATAGAGAACAGATCGGTGGTTGCCAAGGATGAAAGGTAGCAGATGGCTTAACTACAAAGTGCTAACACAAGGGAGTTGAGACTAATATATTGTAAAACATCAAGTTCATATCTGTATAAGTTAATTGGTGAGTCAATACTGATCATTAACATCATCATTACTAATGAGGCCACCCAGGTTTCCCAAACCAAGGCAACCCAGGAAGTTTAGTTTAAAAGGTGAAGCAACTATAATAAATGACTGGGAACGTCTTAATGCAAGATGCCGTCTGTGCAGTTTCTAGAATGCAAAGGGGGTCCCGCCAAAGAGGGCAGCGCACACGTGGTCTCCTTGCCAACCATGCAGCCCTTCCTGTTCCAGGACCGTATGGTGGCTACACTCTAGCCCTCATGAACCGCCTTTGTCCTTCTTACTGTTCTTCTCTTGAGCTCCTGATGTCCTCCACAGGGTTCCAGTGGTTGCTGTATTGAGGTCCCTGGTCCCACAGGACCCTCCGCCTCCCCTATGTTTCTTCCCATTTGGAAGCTATTACCTCTTGGGGTTCTGTAAAGGAGGTAGAGTCTGGCTCATAGAATGTTTCAGAATCCATAGATTTTATTAATGTCATGCTTGAGTGCCTCCCATCTAGTTTGGAAGTATTACTTCATTAGATTTGTGCACTGCCCTGCTGTAATATTTTGCAATCCTCTCTCATCACTATGACAACCAGGGCATCATCAGAGAACAATCGGGCTACCATGTGACCTGTGCCACCAATGTGGATATCAAAATAGAATTTAGATATGAATTCTCTTGTCCTTTCCATATCCCAGAGAAATGCATTTCTAACCTCTGCCAAACTGTAAAGAGATCGTGTGAGCCATCTTAAATCGTAAGTGGGAAATGACCAAGGATATTATATCAGAAGAAAAGCGTTGACGTTTTAGTGGAACTAACCAGTTAAAGAATTGTCAATGAATTGGATGTGAAACCTAAATAGATTTATACTTGACACAGTATTTCATGATCTGTGAGAAGCTGCCATATCCAGTTCCCTACACACCTTCGATTATATTTCCTTGTTCCAGGGTGAAATGGAAGGATGAGCCATAGAAAAATCGAGCATACATAGGATCAAGTCATGGCTGTAATACTTATTTGCTACGTGACTGTTGCCAAGTTCTTCCCTTTTCTGAGTCTTATTCTTATCATCTGCAAAACTCTGTCCCATGACTTGTGCAGATTAAATAAGGTAGTTTGCATAGCACTGGAGTGTAAGACCCATGAGGGCAAAGATAAGTGGGGGCAATGGGTGTTTGCTCCTTGGACAGTGCCTGGCATAGGAGAGGCACCCAGGAACTATCTGTGACTGACCATGGGATTGGTTTCAGAATGGACTACGACCTAAAATGGGCAAGTGTTAGAGATGTCTATTGCATATAGCATAATAAAATGTAAAAGCAGAATTAATAAGATTAAATCTAGCAATTAGGATGCTTAAATTTTGCCTTGGGAATGGAGCTATATATCTATGTATCTCCCTTGTGTTTGTGCCGTTTTTCATGTATAAGTAAGGTTTAGGCTATTTGAAGAAGGAATATGCTTATGTGAATATGTAGTGTCTGTGTATGTCTGCACATGAGGATCCAGAGAGCATAGATTAGGTATCAGTCTCTTTCCTTTATATATTATCCATAGTCAGGTATTATTTATAGCAACACAAAATGGACTAAGACAGGAGGTCAGAAGCTGAGCCCGAGAATTTTCATTTCTAACACATTCTTCAATGATGCCAGCACTGCTGCTTGTAGGGATCCCGCTTTGAGATCCCTGGCTCTGGACCTACGTCACTGTAACTGGACCCTCCCACCTCTCACTGATTACACCCCAAACAGCAGCAGTCCCCCTGGGTTGGGGGGGGGTGCGTCCCTGCTGAGCTCCGCTTTGCATTCCTTGACCCCTTTCAGAAACGGAATGAAAGTGGAGAAGTAAACAATTAATATTCTTGGAGATTTAATTGAGTGATTACTTCCAGAAGGGAGGAAGATACTTCCGTCCTGAGAGAAGTGTTGAAAAGTAGAAAGTTCAGGAAGTGACTAAAGTGGAAAATGTATCAAGGATGGCTCAGTGTTGGCAATTAAGCCTGCTGATGGGCTGGTGGGAACTTACAATACTGCTTTGTTTACTTTTTGAATTTTTTCATTAAGAAAAACTTTTTAAACTAAAATGAGATTATAGAGAAGCCTAGCAGAAGATGTACGGAAGTGTTATTTTAAATTCTCAAGCCGACTAGAGATAAATCCTCGCCACCACTGCTCCTTAGACTTTCCCAGTCGGCCCCTGGTAGCTTCAGGAGTAAGGAGTTAGCCCAAGGTGGTTCGACCGCAAGTCCGCATTCATTTGAAATCTTGGGCATTATCTTCCAAATGTGATTTTTGCATTTTAGTTAATATTCATTTGGTTCTATCTAAAAATAATGTCTTAAATGATTATTGTCACGAATGTTTCCTACCTGTTCAGCCAGTAGATGGCCAACCTGCTGTCATTAGATATACTCCTGGAGGAACATCGTAGCTCAACCATCAGAATAACTAAAAGAGAATTTCTTTCTTCGTGTTTGCTCCCAAAGGACATTAAAACTGATATTCAGTTATCATTGGAGTTTTCGTGCTCAAAAAACACCCAGTTTGGGGTTCATTTGTATCTCTCAACAAGCCCTTGTGTGAAATTAACATCAAAGGACATCCGTGTGTTGTACATTGACTGCTTGTGTGATTACCAAGTTACTAGTTAGGCATGAGTTAGTGCCACCACTTTGGATCCCTCAGCCAGTGTCATGTTGGTTAAAACGCTGGATGGCTTACTTGGAATTTCCCTTGTGACCTTGCATCTTTTCATGAATTATTGCTTCAGATTTCCTTTTTTTTTTTTTTTTGTGGTGCTGGGGATCGAACTCAGGCCCTTGTGCTTACAAGGCAGGCACTCTAATCACTGAGCTAAATCCCCAGCCCCTGGATTTCCTATTTTTATTCACTAATTTTTGTGATAAAAAAAAAGTTAGCCAAAACCCTACCATCGAGTACCCTTTGGATTAGACAGTGCGCTGAACAGCAATGGAAGTAAGTATAGTGTGTGTTTATTTTTATTTTTTTTAATGAGAGCATTACTTAGAGCAGAATATGGAAGCCAGTGGTGGAGAGGGGCGTAAAATGAAAGAAAAAAAGTGTTTTGGTTCGTAGTGTAGTAAAATTTAAAACACTAGTTGTCCCATAATGTTGAAAACCAGCTATTCTTGCTTATTCCTCAGTGTCTTCCCAAATTAGCCACAGGCTTGGTACTAACAATTTGGAATTAGTCCCTGGGCTTTTTTTCTATTTAGAGTAGGTCTATTTAATTTTAAAACTCTGGCTTCAAATATTGGCGTTTTACTCAGTTGCAAGCCAATCTAAATACCCATCAGTCCACAACCACCAAGTAGTACAGCCCTGAAGCTCAAAACATAAATTAGGTAATAGGGATCTGAATTCATTTCCTAGAGCTGCCATAACAGGAGACCACAAACTAGGGGGAGCTTAACACAGCAGAAGCGCCTTCTCCCACAGTTCTGGAGCCCAGCTTGCTGAAATCAAGGTGTCAGCAGAACTGGCTGCTTTGTGGATGCCTGGAAGAATCCAGGGTCCCCTGCCTGTGTGTTAGCTGCCAGAGCTTGCTGGAGATCCTTGGCATTCCTTGGCATTCCTTGGCTTGTGGCTGCTTAACTCCATTCCAGTGACAGCCAAATTGCAGTCCCTGCCTGTGTCGCCCATTCCGACATCACCACCGCACTCCAGAACTCCCTTCTCCAGCTACACCAGTCCACCGTCCACTCCTTCCTGCCTCTGTTGGGACGCCAGCCATCCTGCGATCTCTGCACCCCACGGGAAGGTCACCAGTGTCTCTCTTTGTGTTGCATGGCACAGTGCGCAGGGAGCTCCCAGCGTCATGGACTGACCCCCTCGTACTTCTTTGCCCAGTTTATTTTCTTACTTAAGCCATAGAAAGGATTTATTTCAAGCAATTTATTTGAGACTTTAAAACCCACCAACTTTCTTAAAAGTTGGTAAGTATTCAAAGAAAATTTGGAATCAAACTAAATTAAATATTCTAATATATTAAAGAATGGGAAGTGGCTATCCTTAGTTATAAGTTAGCAATGAAATAAGAACAAAGCCTTGGCGTTTTCCTTTATTTAAACCCCTGACATCCTGTGATTATAGAGTACTAAAAAGAAAACCAACCTTTCTCTGACACTGTCTGATTTCTACTCCAAATGTGTTACGTCACCTTGCAGACAATCACACACATTCTAGTTTATCCAAACTCAGAATGCCGACATGAATCTAAACTAAAAAATTCCTGTATAATGTGTGTGTGTGTGTGTTTGTTGAACCAAAACCATAACTTGGGTATCATATCAAACTGAACCTGGTCTGCCTAAGAAAATATGTTTGCTTTTTGTCATTGTCGTCATCGTCATTGTTGTTGTTGTTGTTATAATTTTTATGCATCACTGCACATGTTTACCATTTTGGTCCAAAAGAAAGCAGAACATTTCAAGGTTAGAATTCTTAAGTAGAAATATCCAGATGTGAGCAAGACCCCTTGGAAGTCTGTGGATACCTTCTCAGCACCATGTTTCAAAGTCACAAAATAAAACATGGAAGACTACAAAGGAAACCAATTGTGCTGAAATGCAGTTATAAAAATATTTTTGAAAAACAGTTTTGCCAGATAATAACATGTGTTTTTTCACATTAAAACAGGAGATTCCCCTGGAGGGTCTAATAATTGCTATAATTTCAAAGTAGTGATGAGTTTTAAATACTATTTCAAAATAGCTATACCAGCTGCAATGTTGTATGAATATATATGTGATTTCTATTGGTAAGAAAGGCCCATGCTGCATACAAGTAGGGCTTGTTGCTGACATTCATAATAAAAGATACTGGCAGGCTCTGTGACAGAGGTTGGTGAAAATAAAGATGGAATTTACAGACCTCTCCAAGCTGGTCATATGGTATGAATATCCGTATTCTGAGAGTCACGTGGGGGTCACCCACGCACAGGTTTCCATCAAAGCCCACAGACCAGACAGGAGCCGCAAAGCAGCCAGGCTTCAGACCTTTACCTGGCGGTGTGGTGGCAGCCAGTGATGTCCGACCACTCCGACCTTGGACTTGTTTTGCTGCCTCCACAGCAGAGCTGCGAGAATACTAAGAAGCTTGGGGATCTGTGGCTAACCTTCCATTTACAAAAGAAGAAAGACATCTGGGTCACAGTGATCTGTTTGCTGTGAGAAAGCCGCTTTCTTTGTTTGACTATGGGAGCGAGTGGTTTGATCACCGAGAGTGGGATCAAGGATGTGAGAATCAGACTTGCATCTGCAAGGTGTGAGAAAAATATGTGGTGAATGTTTACATTTTTTAAAATTATTCCAGTAAAAGACACATCACCATTAATCTCCCTCAATATATTCCTCCTTCCTTTGAATGCATACACTTTTCCCATCATTCTTGCCACTTTCTGCAGCAGTTCTGGGAGTCTTGGTTTGTGGGTGTCTTCTTGAGGTGTGATCAAAAATACAGTGACTGCTGCTGCCAAGCGCCATCCAGCAGAAAGGCGGCTCATAAAAACATGATGCTGTATCCTCATCCATCTTATTCACCAAATCTGCCACCATGTGACTTCTGGCTCTTCTCCAAAGTCAAAATGACTATGGAATGTAAACATTTTGAATCAATTCAGAACGTTGAGGCAGCCATCGTAGCACAACTGAAGACCCTCACGAAAGAGGACTTCTGAGACTGCTTCAGAAAAGTGGTAAGAAGGATGGAATACTAGGTGTGTGTTCAAAGTGAGGGGACGTATTCTGAGGGGATTTAATGGCCATGTATCTTCTACTGTAATGCAGTTTTAAAAATTTAAATTCACTATACTTTTTATCATTCCTCGTATAAACTATTCCTATACGAATCTTGGAGCACAGTTGCTACAAATAGTTTAGGCTAACTGGCTGCTGAAAACTGGAGTAAACCACAGATTTTCTCGTATTGACATAGCTCAAAGGTCACCCTCCAAACAGACTGCCAAAGCTCCTCACTGGACACAGTCCCTAGAAAGAGCCATGTACCGCCTGCGCCTTCGGCAAGGTAGTCCTGGATGTGATCGCTGGCCCTGGAACTATTACATGCCCGTCTGTTGTAGATGCAGCTGTTTTCTAAATGTAAGGCCTGGTGGGTCTAGGTATGGAGCTGTTTCAGAGGCCAATCCACGGGCATGCAAAATTAGGACCATTTTGCGAAAAATCTGATTTTTTAAAAATGATCTGGTATGGTTAAAGATTCATCCAAACCTGTAGAGAAAGTGTGGGAGTAACAGCAGTCAGGGGTAAAAAGGTTCAAAGTCCCCATTTTTTATTTTTATCTCCTGGGGCAGCACTTAGATTTTCTCTTGCACAGTATTACACGTGGTTCTTTAATGGGCTTTTTGGTTTCCAGATAATAACTGCTTCTACAATATGGCCATTCCCAGCAATAAAATCCTAGCCAGAAGCTACCTCAATTCTGAGCTTTTGATGCTGTGAATGGGATTTTAAGGAGCAGCCTTGAAAAAGGGAAATGACTACTCCCTACGGGAGTATTTCAGTTTCTACCATGTCCTTTATACAATTAAAACCGTTTACGTATCAATGGAGGTAACCCATACATATGTTAAGACAAATTTTAAATGGTAGTAAGAAGATAGAATGGGAACTAAATCTCCCTCCCTATCTCTTGTCCCAAGATAAATCCCAATTTCTTTCCCTAAATGTTAACTTTTATGACTGCTTTTTAAAACAGTTTTCCAAGCAGTTTTAGGCAGATATTATGTATATGTTTTAACAAAAAGTATACACAAGTGAGATCATATCAAACACACTGTTCCGCATTTCTGTTTCCTTTAAAAATGTATCCTGGAGTTCCTTCCATACCCACGTACACAGACCCATCTCATTCTCTGCAGGGCTGCTTGGTCTTCCGTTGCGTGGATGTCCAGTGTTACAATTTACTTAAGCAATTTTTTACTGAAGGACATTTGGGTTGGTTTTTTTTCTCTATTTGAAAATATCCGCAGGGGGCTGGGTGTGTGGCTCAGTGATAGAGCAGGAACTAGGTTTACCTGAGGCCCAGGGTTCAGTCCCCAGCTTCAAAAAAATACCTTTGTTACAAACGCTTTTATATACTTATAGAAGTATACTGCTTAACTAGTTTCCTGGAAGTCGAATTCTTGGATCGAAGCATATGGGGCATTTGCATGAAGTTTTACCAGCGTGATCAGACTGCCCTCCAGTGTGGCTGGATCGGTTTACATTCTCACCAGCCATGTTGTGGGTTCTCGCGTGCTTACATACCTGGCAAAACTGACAGCATTACATTTTTTGAAATGTTTGCCGGTCTGGTGGGTCAAAAATATCTCATGGTGGTTTTGATCTGCATTTCTTAAATTATAAGTAAGGCAGAGCATACTTTCATTTGCTTATGGAATACTTCTACTTGGTTTTCTGTGAATTGCCTATTTATCATTCTTTGCCTGGTTTTGTTTTGAGCTCTCTGCCCTTTTCTGCCAAGTGTTCTTACATTCAGCAAATGTGTATTCAGTTTACTATGCAGGGAGCATCCTGCTGGGCCCAAGAGTTTAGCAGCGAATAAGCACCACCATCTTTGCCCCTGTTGAGCTTACAGCAAAGTAGAAGTCAAACATTAATCAAATCATCATCCAGATGCACATCTGAACAAACGGAGGGAATGAATGGGATGTGGAGTTGAGGGGAGCGTTTCTAGAAGAAGGGACTGCATGTGGAGGGAACACAGTATGTCGCAGGACCACATCACCTGGGTCCATCAAATGATGGGATTTGCTTTTTTATCCCTGAGCAACCAAAAGCCACAGGAGGAGTTTGAGCCATAGTGATGATCTAATCTGCATTCTGAAAAACTTGTTCTGTGTGAAACGAAAAGAAAGAGGGAGACCGATCAAAAGGTCCATGAATTAGTCCAGGCGAGATCTGATAATAACTTGACCCCAGCAAAGAAATTGAAGAGCAGCAGATGAGTTCAAGAAATAGGAGGCAGTTAAGAAAAATTTGATGATGGGCCAGATACAGGGGAGAGAGAAGGGAGTAGGTGTCTAGGATGAGTCCCAGGTTTCTGATTAGGTGGAGGAGGGCACCATTTACTGAGATAAGAAATGCTTTACCTGGATGGGATTGGAGTTAAAGGAGACATCCAAGTGAAGCCATCAAGTAGGCGATTAGATACCAAAGTCTGGGGCCGGAGGCAAGTCTGGGCTGAGAAATAAGTCCGGAAGTCATTAGCATATACTAAGTGAAGTCATGGTTGATGGAATGGCTCACGAAAGGGATACAGAGCCTGCAGTAGGTCTACTCTTAATCCTTGAGGAACTGTGACATTTAATGGCCATGAGAGAAAGATAAGGTGGAAAAGAAAACAGACAAACAAGCTGAGAGCTGAAGGGAAGTAAGCTGAGCGTGGGGTCCCAGAAGCAAGTAAGACCCAGGGCTGCTAATCCGTCCAGTAAGAGGAGGCC
The DNA here is from genome assembly GCA_004026905.1 of Hystrix cristata. Taxonomy (NCBI): domain Eukaryota; kingdom Metazoa; phylum Chordata; class Mammalia; order Rodentia; family Hystricidae; genus Hystrix; species Hystrix cristata. The sequence goes on along the minus strand of PVJO010022405.1, from coordinate 5,454 downwards.
TGGAAAATGGCAATTGGATTTGGCAACATGGAAGTCTTAGTTTGATTTGGGGAAGAGGTTGTTTTGTTTCCTTCATACCGGAGATTGGGGGTTGAACCCAGGGTGTTCAGCATGAGCTACATCTTCAGCCCATTTGCTAATTTTTTTATCTCACAACAGTGCCTGGCTAAGTCTCTACGTTGCCTAGGTTAAGCTTGAGCTTGCCATCCTCCTGCCTCAGTCTCCCAGAGTGCCCTGATTGTTTGAATTTCTTTACTGGAATAACGGGGTGTGAGTCAGATTGGAGATGGTTGAGGAATTAGCAGGAAGTGAGGAACTACTGTCTGGACCACTCTCAACGAATGCGGTTCTTAATTTGTTGTTTTAAGTAAACCCAGCCCCAAACCTGTTCTTCCCATCTCCACCCTTGATTCATTTTTGGTACTCAGTAAGCTGAATTGATTTTATAACTCAAGATTCAGAGGTCGCACCTGTGTTCTCCCAGTAGCCATGGCAACAAGCCAGCCAGGGTGGAGTGCCTTGGGAGACTCCCCTGCCTCTTTGTGAAACTCCTGACTGCAGGCCACATCTCCAGGCAGGCCCATCAAAGAAATGCTGCAAGTAGGTTTAAGAAAAAAATAGAATATTTTTGTAACACCTACTGAAAATTTTAAGGAGAAATAGGGTGTGAGATTTGCACAGTGAAACTTAATAAGCCACATAATTGATCATTGTTAGAGGTGGGTGATTCTACATTGGGGGTTTATTATATGTTTTCTCTACTTTTGTTTATGGATAAATTTTTCCATAGTAAATGATGAAATGTTAAATTTAGGTATTCTGTGAAGTGAAGGTACAAACCACCAGTGGCCATCACAGGTCCTCTGTGGCCACGTGTCCATAATGTCCAATGTGACATTCAAGATGGGACCTTCCCTAAGCCCAAGCCACCACAGAGTGCTGATGTGACTGGAGAGATTCTACCTCCACATATCACCCTTTCTTCTCCCGCTAACCCAAATGCCTGGGTCGGAATCCTTCTCCTTTCTCATCTGCCTTCTGGATGTAGACTCCCAGGCGCAGATCTGTGTCTTATGATCCTCGTAAACTTGAACCATTTCCCTCTGAGCCATGCTCTTGAAATGAAGATAAGAAATCTGCTTAGCAGTGTCACTGGGGTTGCATTTGATGGTGGGTGTGAGAGTATCTGATGCAGCCCACAGCCTCCAGTGCCCAAAGAAGCCAGCAAAGGACAGAAATGAGTGAAGCTGAATAGGTATAGGAGTAAACGGTGTAACCCTCTCCATCCTTCTTGTGCTTTGCCATCTTTAGTAGACATACAAGAAGAATTATAAGAAAATTTCTGTTTCATAAGGGAAAAATGTGAGCATGGTAGTAAATGACATAAACCATCTATATTCATAAACTGAGTAATTAGCCTCAGTGTGCAGGCGTGATATGGAGCAATGGGGAAGGAGGTGAATCAGAGCATACAGTGCCGCCATGAAGAAGGCCGGTCTGCTAGGCTCCAGCTGGTGGGTGCCAGGAGGAGACGGGTAACCAATCTTAACATGTCCTCCTGCTTTACACGAAAAGCTAGAACTCTAAATTTTTTACGTGAAATCTCCCAATTCTAAACTTTAGCCTCCATTATAAAAAAAAAAAAAAATTGCAAAATCAGCCCCTGAGCTGTCCGTGTGCAACCTCTCACCTAGGGAACGTGTGTAACATCAATTAGTTTCCCCCTCCCTCTTTGTAATTGTTCCCCCAACTTTCTTCTTTCCCTTTCATTTTCCACATTCTTCTCTCCTAACCACTCCCATCCTTCATTTCTTCTCTAAGTCCCAGCGGCAGAGAGGAACAGTGTGGGGAAAGTGCTAATGCCCAGGGAGATGTGCTCTTGATGCCTAGTCATGGCCCAGGGCCTCCTTCGGCGCTTGGCACGTGGTGGGCTATCAGGAAAACCTGGATGAGTGAACAAATAAGCCTGATACCTGCACAGTCAGTCCTGGTTCTTGAGCAGACTCTGAACTTACCTCCGGAACTGTCTCATTTTTCTCAACAGCCTTGCGAAGTCGTTCTGGCCGCTCCATCATCAATGGGAACTGGGCGATTGACCGTCCTGGGAAATATGAGGGTGGAGGGACCATGTTCACCTACAAGCGTCCCAATGAGATTTCGAGCACCGCTGGAGAGTCCTTTCTGGCCGAAGGTCCCACTAACGAGATCTTGGATGTCTATGTGAGTTTGGATGTTTCTGGACTATCTTCTGGATTTTGGGTTGGTTGCTTCCAAAGCACGCACTTAGAACAAATAAGCAACAAATGCTTGCCCTGGTTCCTTAAAATCATTTGTGCAGAGCCCATCCGAGGTACCCCTGAAATGCTTGGCAGCCATCTTTGCCATTTACCTCTGAATATACCTTGCTCATAGAAACCTTAAACTCTCCCAGATTCTTGCTACCCGCAGACTTTATTGGCCCAGTAAAACCAATTTTACTTGTTGAACCAAATCAGAGGCAAATATATCCCTTATTTCACGAGCACTGGGCCTCCTCCAGGCGCTTTCCAGCTAGTGCTAATTTGGCATGTTTTCTCTTCATGGCAAAAGAAAGGAAGTACCTTGTGCAAGGCAGGACCACTTCAAACTCTATCACAGCAAAAGAAGAAATGAGCACCCCAGACCACTCCAGATAAAACAGTAAAGCTCAGAGTGACAACATCGAGGTTTACTAGAAGTTGGAAACTAAAACGTTAAGTTGTCCGTGGGTTAAAGGAAACCATTAGAATCCAGTCTTCTGAAAAGATCAGGAAATAAAAGGTGACAAGAAATAAGACCTTAAAATAATGTTTGGGTAGAGAGAATGAGCTCACCCATAAATACACATTCTCTCGATGTCCCCAAAGCCAGGCTGGTCTACACGATATTTGCCGGATCAGAGTTTTAGAAATATTAATTGCATTGTGATTACTTCTCCAACTCAATAGCTCTGGGTCCATTCCTCCTGGGTGTAGTGAACTAGAAATGACAAAGGAAGCCTTGTTAGAGTTAATTTGGAGTATTTTTTTAGGCTGTCCACTTGGTTGGTTAACTCCGGGTAAATTTTGAATGGTATCAGAGGTAAAGACACGGGTTGCTGAAGGCCTGCTGTGGGTGGTCTGGGAAAGGCGGCCAACAATAATTTCACAAATGGGACAAGGCTCGAACTGGCAGAATGAAAGGGAAGGAGTAAGAGATTGTGTGGAAAGGGAAATGGGGGGATTGGGGTAGACAACAGGAGCCTGAGGTCGCACAGCCGTGTCCCTTGGGGGTTCTGCACTCAGCACCATGTTCCCACTGTGTGCAGGAGTTGGTGCTGTTCCTGGGGTAAGGACTGGGCTGCTTCTGGGTGCCTGGCTCTGGGTGACCCATTTTGCAAGTTGGGAGCGGTGAGAGACGATGACATAAATGGAAGAATCCAGGCCTCCCCATGTAGCGTCTCAGAGATGCTTGTAGGTCAATAGGGCTATGAAAACAGCTGTGGTTCTCATCTCCTCCTTCTCCAAAGGAAGAAATCAAGATCTGTAGGATCCAAGGCCTTGCTCTGGGTCCCACAGCTGGTCAGCAACAGAGCCGCTTCATAAAGCAAGCGAGATGGAAATAGCCAACGTGGCAACCTCTCCTTGCTCAGCTCCCGTTTGCAGGATATATGCGTGTCCCATTGCCCGATGTAGCCCACCTGCCTCCCCCATGACAGCCATGGCCACGAAGGACCTCATGCTGCACAGCCAGCAGGGAGGCGTTTAGGAAATGTAGATGCTCGTTTCTAGTTTGTGTTTTCCACAGCCTGTGCAGTGTGTTGCTGGCTTTCCCCGTTTGAGAGAATGAGACCTAAGGGTACTTACTTCCCATATTCCTGTTTCTCTGACACTGTCCCTTCATGGACCCGGGGCTCTCTGTGGATGATAGCGGGTAGAACTCCAAGATCCAATGAAGGAGGGGGCTGGGGCTGATCTTGAGCCCACCTCTCTGGCCAAGTGGAAGACTCAAAGGGACACTGATGTCCCAGGCCCGTTCTGCCAAGGACATCTTGACCTCTTTGCCTGGCTCCGCCTCACCACCTCGTGTTCGAACAGATTCTCCTGCAGCGTCAATGTATTTATCTATTTGGGACATTTAGTGCCACACCTAAGCCACGGTAGGGGTTGTCTGGGAGCCAACAGGAAAGGTCTGCTACCGTTGCTTCCAGCTTCTTGCTCGGAATCTCTAAAAGCTTGACTTGCGGCCTAATTTTCTTCTGATTAACTCAAGGATTAAATTCTTCATTCTTCAAAAGCACAAAACGAGCCAGGGATGGAGGTGCATGGCTGTAATCCCAGCTACTCCAGAGGCTGAGGCAGGAGGATCACAAGTTTAAGGCCAACGTGGGTAATTTAGCCAGACCCTGTCTCAAAAAAAAAAAAAAAGTGTAAATAAGCAGTTGATGAGAAGCCATCTGGAAATAACGCCATTTAGTTTGTCACAGGTTTGCTAAGAGTACTAGATTGCCACTTGTGCAGTTGAAATCTAGGCCAGCAGGAAAGGGGCAGTGCCTGTGTGCTGAGGGCAGTTACGTTGACTCTTGTGTCACCAGATGATCCACCAGCAGCCCAACCCCGGCGTGCACTACGAGTACATCATCATGGGCACCAACGCCATCAGCCCGCAGGTGCCACCGCAGAGGCGACCAGGTAGGATCCCTGTGTGGCCACCGAGCACTTTACATCACTTCCTTTTAAGGCCCCTCTCTTCTTTTTGTCCTCCACCCTGTGTCTCAAGTAGTGCAGAGAAAACCCAGGGCCACACGTTCAAAGTCAGAGCGAGCTACTCGTTTGTTCAAGCCCCACCCTGAGACTGTTTCATGCACTTGATTTGAAAGCAGAGTGAACATTCTCATCCCGCTTCCCAGTCCAACCTTTTGAGGAGTCTTACATGAGTTCCCTGTTGCTGCTGTTGCTAGCTAAGCGCCTCCAGCCTCGGGGCTCAGAACAGTTTTCACTGTCTTACTGTTCTGGAGGTCTGGAGTCTGACAGGTTTCACTGGACCACAGTCAAGGTGTCAGTAGAGCCAGGCTTCCTGGGTGCCCTCGGAGGGAACCTGTTTCCTTCCCTTTTTCAGCTTCCAAAGATCGCTACTTCCTTGGTTCCTGGCTTCTTCTTCCACCTTCCAGGCCAGCAGGATGGCACCCTCCCAGCTGTCTCCTCCAGCTCTCGCTCCTTCCGTTACCACTTCTCCTTCTCTGCTGCTTGTCTTCTTGTGTCTCTCCTTTCCGAGGACTGTGAAGATTACGGTGGGCCCATCAGATAATCTCTCCATCTCAGAATCCTTCATTTAATCACATCTGCACGGTTCCTTCTGCCATATAAAGTCACATATTCACAGATTCCTGAAATTAGGAAACTTTTCCTGATTTGGCTTTTTTCTTGTCCTCTATGTCCTGTGTTAATAACCTTTTGA
>PVJO010022404.1:0-28107 GCA_004026905.1 Hystrix cristata | reverse complement strand
AAACAGCCCCAGGCGATGCTCTCTACATTGTTAAAACTCACAACTAAGTTTAGTTTTATTTCATCATCAGAGATTGCATCATGAGCGGGTGGTGCGGACAACAGCAAAGAGGATGATGTAACAAATGAAAAGGAAACTAAATGTAAGCTGTCAAGCTGGGTTTGAAAATGGGGTGAAGATTCCCCTCTGGTCTGCCAGCCTGCCTGAGAGGAGTGCCTCTTATCTTCACAGAGCAGAGGATTTTTGTGGTTGTCTGGAAGTTACTTAATCATTATTCTGATGAGGACCTTTAACTTCTTGAGCACAGAAACACAAGCCAGGTGAAGGAAGATACGCACTTGTAGCCAGCTGGTGTGTCCCAAGTAGCAAGGCTTGTCTCTGTAGTGCTGGATATTTCCTGCAGTCTGCACGTGTAGTCATCCAGTCAGTGGCTATTTCTGCCTCTTCCTGGGAGCAATCAAGCTGACACTAGAACCTTCCCTGGCCAGGTCTGTCGGAATGGCCTCAACTTTCCTGCTCACACTCTTAGAGCACTGGAGAATGATCTGATTCAAACAGAAAGGATAAGAGGTTTGGAGCAGTTACTGTCCTGAGGATATTACATAAATGAAAGCAATTAATCATTGCCATAATTCTATGTTACTATAATAATTTTAAATTTCACAGATGAGAAACTTACCCACAAAGTGTCTACTTCCCTTTCTTGTGTTAAGATATCAAAAAATAGCATGCTAGTCCTTGACTTCTGGTTGGAACATTCAAGGCCTGGTGTATTTTTCTGTCCTTTTTGGGGCAATGGTGCCGGGGATTGAACTCAGGGCCTTGTACTTGCCACTGAGCTAAATCTCCAACCGTATCTCTCATTTTTAAGCAACGTGAAGGGAGAAAATTCTGATCTTATTCCCAGGCCTTATGTGTTACTCATTTCTTATTTTTTAAAAATGCAAATTGTGCCAGGTCTTTGATTTAGCTCTTGCTTTCAGTGGCCTGTACACCTCTATCCCTTATTTGATTGTCCAGTTCTTTCAATGCCTTTTGTATTTTTCCATCATTTCTAAAGTGCTGGTTACATGCTGATGTCTGTCCATGCTACTCCCTGTCCTGAGCAAATACGGCACTTCCATTAGAAAACTTAACACCCTGCTAACTGATGTCTGGTTTTTTTTCCTCTCTCTTGTAGAAGTCTGAGCTTTTTATCCTCAGTCATTAGCACAATAATCTACTGGAAATGTGCAAGACTTCTAATTTGGCCATATTTTCGATACTTACTATTTCCATTTATTTGACGCCGACATTCTCAAGTGACATTACATCTCTTCCTGGTTTTAGTTCGCATTTCTCTAGTAACTAGTGATGTTAATCACATTTTCAAGTTCTTCTCAATTTCTGTATCTTCTTTGGAAAAATGCCTTCGTTGGGGTCATAAAGTTTTAGTAATCCTTTAAATGTTTGGGTACTAGACCCTTAGGAATCTATGATTTACAGTATTTTCTGCCTTTTATGGTTTGACTTTTCACTTTCTTGATAGCAATCTTTGAGCGCAAAAGTGTTCAATTTTGATGAAGTCCAATTTTTTCATTTGCTGCTTATGCTTTTGATGTCATACATAAGGATCTATGATGAATCAAAAGTCAAAAAGATTTATCTCTATGTTTTCTTTAAAAGTTATAGATTTAGCTCTTTCATTTAGATATTTGATGCTTTTTTATGAGATATGAGCTTGTGGTTCAACTTCATTATTTTGCACATGACTAAGTGTGCCATTAGCATTTTTCGATTTGTCTTTCCCTTTTAGATGGTTACAGTATCCTTATTTAAAATCAAATGACCATGGATATACACTATGGACTTACTTTTGGAGGCTGAATTCTATTTCATTAATTTATACGTACGTGAACTTTTCTGACAGTACACCAGTGTTTTGGTTACTGTGTTTTGTAGTATGTTTTCAAATCAGGAAGAATGAACTGCACCTACCTTTATTCTTATTTTTCTACCCAGAGCCTTTTTCAATTTTACAGGAATTTTAGGATGAGCTTTTCCATTCCACAAGACTGTATAATTGTGTTTGAATTAGGATTTCATGGAACCTATAAATGATTTTGAGAAGTACTGGCATCTACACAGTATTATGTTTTCTAATCAATGAGCATGGTGTATCTTTCTACTTATGTAAGTTTTCTTTAACATCTTTCAGCAATATTTTATAGTTTTCAGTGTATAAATTTTGTACCTCTTTGGCTATCTCTAGTAGCAAGTATTTTAACCTTTTTGATGTTATTATAAATGGACTATTTTTTTAAGTCTCTTTTTTCAGATTATTTGTTTCTTATGTTGATCTTGTATCTTGCAACTTTACTGAATTCACTCATTGGTTCTGACAGGGGTGTGCGTGCATGTGTGTGTTATATTTAAGGTTATGTAATGTGCAAATAGAGATAGTTTTATTCTTTCCTTTTGGAGGGGTGCTGGGGATCAAACTCAGGGCCTCATGCTTGCTAGGCAAGCACTCTACCACTTGAGCTAAATCTCCAGCTCCTTATTCCTTCCTTTTTGATTTGGATGCTTGTATGTGAAATTTTATATGGTAGTAATAGTTAGGGATCCAAATTAGCAATTACCAACCCCTGTCCTTGGACTTATTGAGATTCCCTCACAAAGCTTGGTGAATTTTATCTTGCTTCCTGATATCTTGTGATATCTTCCTGATATCTTCTCTCATCTACTCTGAGTTTTTCTGCAAAATTTTACTATGTAATAATCATAATCTCTTTCTGATTGAATATCAGTGAGTCTGAGTCTGTGAAATGCTAATGTGTTCTCATTCTCTTGATTTTTCAGGAACACATCATTTGCTAACCTCACCTTTTTTCTCCTTAGGCCAGCTTTCCAGAACATTATGTGCAATATAATCTGAAAAACAGAAGTGGAATCTTATTCAACTTTGTATCTGAGCACATATTACCAAACCCAGCACACAGTACAGAGTAGGAGCTCAGTATTTGTTAAATCAGAGTACTTAAATATATTAAACTATATTAACTTCCCAAATTCACCTATACGATCAGTGGCAATATATTTATATATAAATAATATACAATATCAGTAACTATTAATTAATATATTGCCATTGATCTATAGGTGAATTTGGAGTTAAGAAACCATCTTGGAATATAAAAGGCCATTTTAATGTCAATTTTAGTACACTTATTTTGATTATAGGGATCCCTTAGTTTGTATTTGAAATATTTAGGATACAGCAGTGAGAAATGAGACACCAGGACCAGGGCAAGGGCAGAAGAATACTTACTCACCCTTCCTCAGCCTTCTCTAAGACTCTCCAGTATCTACGGGTAGGTGCTTGCTTACTTCGCTGTGCATTCAAGCTCAAAGCATCTCCACTTGTTATTAGCACCAAGCAGGTGACTGTGCCCATGCCCTGGGCTTTTCTCCACAGATTACTTCTTTTTACCTCTGAGCTCTGTCCTGGGATGATCACAAACTGCTTCTCTTCAAAATGTAGATTCTTCCATGAGCCATGCTGGGCTATGCTCTTTCCTTTTTCATTCAGGTAACTTGCTTATATATATTTGTTTGCTTGTTTTGTTTTTGTTTTTTGAGACAGGGTCTCACTCTAATTCAGGCTGGCCTTGAACTCACTATGTAGCCCAGGCTGGCCTCAAACTCATAATGATCCTCCTGCTTCAGTTTGCTCAGGTGTAAATATAGACTTTGGGTTAGTTTTTTTATCAAGGAGGTGCAAATAAAAATTGCTTTCATTTCTTCACAACTTAAAAATAAACAGTAGTTTTGTACAAAAAACTATTAAAAGAATTTAATAAATATTTAATATTTAAAATGGTAACTATCTTAAGTATTTCAAGTAATTTAAATAAATAAACACACAACAGTTAGCATATACTGATTTCCACCCTCACAACCTCCCAGGCGCAGTGGCCGTAGTACTTCACTTCCTGATACAGCCCAATTCTGTGGAAGTAGCTCCTCGCAGCCTATATGGAGTTCTCACATCCCAAGCATGACTGTTTAACCTGTTCTTTCTTTCCCAAACAGCTCTCTAGGTCTTTTAGCTGCTGATATAGTATAATGAAGGTCTCATCCCAAATTGCATAAGATCTGCTGGTGCAAAGAGGGTGAAGATCTGCATCACGTGGAGCATCTCTTACACAATAACTGTACCTTGTGGCATCCCTTCTTCATCCACAAGCACCTAAGGAAGTCAAAAGTCAGTCCTAGACCTCAGACATAGCTGCATCGAGACTATCTCATTTGACTCAAAAGCGTGAAGTTTTCACAGTTGCCATGGCTTGGAGGCAGGTCACAGTGCAGAGAGCAGACAGAGCTGTGCACATCATTTCTAGCATAAACAGCACCACAGCTTGGAGGGCCACCAGGAGCTGGTGATTCTGAAAAACAACCTGAAAAGAGTGTCTCTCCACATTCTGAGAACTTAATGATGAGTGACTTTTAAATAGTGAGTAGCATAATACATCCTCTCTTCACTACCTCTAGTTTTTATCATACACTGTCACCTCAGGACAACTATAAAGCTTAGATGCTGTGTAATAGAGTATGAACTTTGTGCACAACAAGCCCAACTACTTTATCAAAAACGAACGTACAGACCTATTGCTATAATCTAAAATCATATTCCAGATATGGAGATACTAGCAAAGGGCCCTCGCCATCCTCAGTCTCCCTTTGCCCTCTTCACCACTTCACTGGCTAAGTTCAGGACCACAGCTAGCTCCAAGAGGTGGCTTTAAGAAAGGTCAGTTGCAGAAGACAGTTCTTCCCAAACGCTAACAAAGCCACATTTACACAGGGATTATTTTGCAGCTTCTAACATAACTTGGGCGGTAGGACTTATCATTTAACACCCAGCAATATTAACTAAAATGTACACACAGAACAACAGCAGGACACTCTGAACTCTCTTAACTTCCCTCTCTGCATGCTTCCCCTTCTGCACCCCATGAGTAGTTAGCATACTCACCAAGACACCAGGAGAGGCTAGGTATAAATTAGGACTCTTTGTCCTGTATCTGCACCTATATACACAGGAAACTAAATAAAATGTACAGACACAAGAGACAATGGGCAATCTTGCTTCACCAAAACCACACAGATTTAGAGCCTTTTGTATTTTCTTTTCCTCCTTCCTCTGTGAACTAGCACAAATATGTCTACTGCTCAGATCAGTAGTTTTATTATTCCATTTCCTAAAGACAGTATTTCACTATTATTTTAACAAAAGGATATCTATAAAATGTGTCATTTACTACTCCTACTTTTGCGGGGGGCTGTTAGGGATTGAACTCAGGGCCTTGCGCTTGCTAGGCAAGCGCTCTACCACTGAACTAAAACCCTAACGAAATCCCCAGCACCAGTACCCTTACTTTTAACATATTTTGTGCACTTCTAAACATCTAGAAAGATGAGATGCTTCAAGTACAGACTCAAGTTTGTTCACTAGATACACAGTGTTGCTGAATAAACCACACACAGGTAACAATGGTTATATTTGAGAGTGTCTTCTAAATAGGAGCATTCTGGCCTAGAATCCTTCATTTCTTCCAATTTCTTCTGTCCTTGTCACATGTGATATAGCACATGCGTCATTCAAGTGTGATTTTACAATTATACCTCCAAAAGTCCTTTTCAGAAGACAGTCTTTCTATGAATTTTAACACAAAGTCTACAAAATGTGTTCCTTTACTAACTCTATTTTTGTCATACATTGGTCACCTCTTTAATATCTAGAGACTAGATATTATAAAATTAGTAGTCATATGTCCAGCATATACACTATACACACACACACACACACACACACGGTATAGCAAAGTTAAATGAAACACATGTAACATAAGAGCAATGGATAAGCAGAAATTTTCTAGCATACACTTAACAAAACACCTTTCATAATTTCTTCTCTTCCACCTCCCTCAACCCAGTGAACAAGTACAGACAGTATACTGCTCAGAGGTGGTTTAAACATTCTATTTCCAAACATAGTATTTCTCATCAGTTTTAAAAAGCTATTTACAGAAAGTGTTATTCTACTCCCTCCACTTTTAAATATATCAAGCACTTCTACATATCTGGAACTAGATTTTTCATATAAGAACTTGTCTGCTATCAGAGAGCACGGATTAATAAAATTTCATGTGTGGCAATGGTTGTAATCTGAAGTAGCTTCTAAATATGACCATCATGGCCTTGACCCAGTTCTTCCTCACTTCCTTCTCTCTGCCTTCAACCCAATGGACAAGTACAGGCATATGTAATTTTAGAGACGGCTGAATCCAAAACTCATTTACAGAGGACAAGCTTTCCTGTGTATTTCAACAAAAAGTGTACAAAATGTGTTAACTTTACTAACTACTTTGTCATTCGCTGGCAAACTCTTTAATACCTAGGGACTAGATGTTGCAAAATTTGGATTTATTTGCTCATGATATACGTTGTACACACAGCAAAACAAAACCTGTAAAGCATAGCAAAAAATAATGTCTGAAAATGTCCAAGTACAAACTCACTAACATACTCTCTTTTGCAGTTGCTTCCCTCCCACCTCCTCCAAACCAGCGAACAAGTACAGACAATACCATGTGGCTCATGAGGTGGTTTAACCATTCTCAAAAGACAGTATTTCATGTAAATTTAACAAAAAGATATTTACAAAGTGGTATTTTACTACCTCTACATTTAACGTATGTCGGGCACTTCTAAACATCGAGATAAGACTAGATGTTTCAAATAAGGAATCAATTTGTCCATTTTATATACATAACAGTCTTGATTAAACTGCACACACATTACAACTGCAAGCGTCTTGGCAATACAAGCATTCTAATCTAGACTCCCGCCCTTCTAGAATCCCCACAGAGTGGGCTAAAACGCTCAAATTTTCAGAAGACAATCTTTTCTAGGAATTTTAACACAACATGTGCAAAACATATTAGTTCACTAACTCTACTTTTGTCAAAACTGGCAACCTCTTTAACATCTAGGAAGACTAGATGCTGTAAAAGAAATCATTTGTCCTTTACATACTCTGTGTACACAGCACAGTAAAACAAAATGCAGAGACCACAGGGTGCACGGTAACTTGCCTCGCCGTAAGTGCGCTGGCGCAGTACTCTGCTTCCTTCTCTTCCGAGAACCAGTGCACAACTACTCAGGAGGGCATTTGCCTATTCCCCCTGCAAAGTAACACTTCATGTGAATAGTAACAAAAAGAAATTTACAAAATGAGTTATTACTTCTACCTTTTAACGTGTATCAGGAACTTGAGAATACCTAGAAAGACCAGATATTTCAATAAAATACTTAGCTTTTGCAATTATATATATACAGAGTCCACCAAAAAATGTATACACACTTCAGGAAAAGAAAACCTTGTTAAAAAAAAACAACTTGTGTTAGATATTTTAATACTAAATTTATTGAGACTGCATGAGATTAAAACAAGTTATCTTTGGCCTCTGCAACTACAAGAGGTGCTCAAAGTGGTGGCCGTTAGCTTCCCGACATTTATTAGTACAGCAAACTGCTGCTGGGTAAACGTGGTCAGGGAGATCGCAGCGCATGCATTTTCAGTTTCTTCTCTAAGGGCCGGTGGTATAGCGAGTTTTCTGCAACGTATGACACCCTCTAGAGTCCTCCAAATGAAGGGAACACCATCTGTTGAAAAAGCATCATACTATTTTTCTTTTCCTTAAGTGTGTATACATTGTTTGGCGAGCAGCTTTTTCATATTACATACACAGGCCTTCTAAAAACAGCCAATGGGGCTGGGGATTTAGCTCAGTGGTTAGAGTGCTTGCCTACCAAGCACAAAGCCCTGAGTTTGACCCCCAGCACCAAAAAAATAAAATAAAATAAAAACAGCCAATAAGTCTTCCCAAAGAGTGGAGGGCATTTCCAAGTAACATTCCAAGCGTGGAATGTTACTTTACACGTTCTCTCTCTGGCAACCGCCCATGGTCCGCTAGTGTTCCACCATGCTCAGGCTGGGTTCCCTCACCTTCCAAGACAGCCGAGGACTTTATTCCTTCTAGTCATGAGAGGTGCAGCCTGCTCCAACTGGGACACAGCAGACTCCCCACCCCCACATACCCAGAACCCGGATGCACATAGTTCCAGGGCCAGAAGTTGTCAAGTTTTCCCCCTCACCTTCTCGGCCCTGTCATTTCCTCCATGGCTGGCAGAGGCTTCAGTGTTGGGCCAGGAGGCCCTGAGGCCCGAGGGTCCTGCTTCTGAGGCAGTAGTGGGCAGCGGGAGCAAGGCATCCGGCCTGCAGGGCCCTAGAGAAGCAGCCCTCACTCCGATTCTCACTGCACTCTCCTCAGGAACTTATACAGTGTTTATTGTCTTAAACATGATTTGTTCATTGCCGAATTATGTAGATTTATGCATTACTTTTTAATATTACTTTTATGTGTTTTCCACATGGATCATCATCTCTCTTTAATTCTCCAATCTTCTTAAAGAATATATTTTTAAAGGAAATTTAAATTTTGTATTAATTTTTTAATTAAATATTTCATAATATTTTAAAAATAACTATTTAAAAGTATTTCACAGTTTCAACTGATTTTACTATTCAATGAAAGTTCTTACTGGGATGGTTGCTTTTTAGTGCATGTACAAGACAAGGCATGAGTAGATATGTATGTGAATTTATGTTCATAGATAAAAATAGATGAAAAGTTCCAAGAAGTTAATGAACAGAAATTGGCTCCTGATTTTAGAAAATACAAAGATATCAATTTAAATGCTCTTAAGAATGTAATCTGCATGCAGGGTGCCACTATTCCAAATATAAACACTGGAAGTTTTCAGGAGTCAACTAGTCAATAGGACAGTGATCAACTTTAACTAAATTTTGTTTGTTTTAAGCAGAAGCATACAACTATAAAGCTACTAGTGTGATATTCTAGTCTAGCTTGTACATTGTTTTTTGTTTGTTTTGGGTGCTGAGGATTGAACTCAGGGTGTTATACTTGCTAGGCTCAGTGCTCTACCACTGAGCTAAATCCTCAACCCTGGCTCTAAGGATAGTTGTCATTGTGGAATTTAAAATCTCTTTCAATGGCGATAATACTGTTATCATTAGACATTATAGCTTCAGACATGATTTTCAAGATTTAGCAATTTGAAACTATAGCAAAGTACATTTACAATTAATGAAACAATTGAAAGTTTTGCTCGGGCACCATGTGGAGTATTTCTTTAAATTTTCTTCTTCTCAATTTATATCCAAGAAGGCATCTGAATCCTATTAGGTCTAAGTGTAGAATTTAAAATGTAGGATTACCTCATCTTACCACGCTTTCCAACTATTTCTGTAGGTCTCAACTGACCTTTCTATGTCGATCCAAATTACTGTTAAACTGGATCAACCTAAAATAATGGGAGAATAAAGATTTTAGGCAACATGCCTTCTCTGTGCTCAATTTTGGCGTCGTGCGGGTCCTTTAAACTGATATGTAAACTGATGTTGTACTGCCACCTACTGGGCATAGGGGATATACAGGCTTCGAGATGTCTCGCTGCTCTTTCTTCCATGACCTCCAGCTGGGACGAATGCAGGAAATTGAAATAAAAGGCATTTTGATGGACTATCCATCTAAGAACAAAGAATGGATAAATGAGGCACAAAGAACTAACTCAAAATAGTGACCCTAGAAATGTGACATTTATATTAGGTTTCTGTACTCATCTTTTTACTACAAAGTCAATCTTGCTATTTTGAATTTTCATTAAATGATCCAAAAAAGAAAACATTTCAGTTGGATATAAAACTAATCAGAACAACATGGCTGTGTCTCAGTACGGTTTACAAAACCAAAAAGTAATCCTTAATATTGTCAAATCCAGACATCATGTCCAAACTAATAGTCCCAAAGGGCCCAATTTTGCCATTGGTGGTCAGGCTCTGAAAACACTTGCTATAAAAGTGGGTACAGGTGCCGTTGGCAACAATGGCAGAGCAGTATCCCTGAAAATGTGCCCCTCCATAAAAGTAGAGAAAATCTACCAAATTTATAGAATAGATTTTTCAGAATGTTTGAAGTTAACCAAAGCCTGCTTCCCAGAAGAATATATTTGAGAAAAACAGCTGAATCCCAGGAGGCACAGCAAGGTCTGTGGCATTTTCACTTGTACTAGTCCCATCGCATAGTCTCAAGTTCAGCGGTAGTTTCAAAAGATAACATCCCATATTCTTGGTTTCAGAGGGAGGCAAATGGGGCTGGAGTATTTCAAAGCCTCGTTCCTAAAGACTGTGCTTATCTTTATTTGACCAGTTTCAGAGATCACCCAATGCTGAAAGCCTGTCCCTAAGAAGACTTCATCAAAAACACTTCCAGAGGAGTGTTTTAATGTAGTGGCTACCAGAGGTGATTTATAACAGTTGCAGTAAACAGTGACCAACCTAAAGTTTTAAAAGAAGAAGTTAGGGAATAAATGTCCAGTAGGGTCTGGAAAAACTCTGGCATACCTCTGGGAGTCTAAAGGGCCATCGTGCATATTTAGAAGTGTACTCATGCTCAGGAAATAACTAAGAAGGCCCTAATCTCTCACCCCTGGCTGACCTTCAGTATCACAGCAGGAAGTGAAGGCTAAGGTTGGGCTGTAAATAGCTTCTTTGAGTACTGAAGTCATGCTCTAGCATGGCAAAAACAAAGAGAGATTATTGGTTCCAGTACTGAGGAGAGTCTCTCAGTTCCAGTAGTTGAGCACTAAACAATTAAATACCTGAGGGACTACATGTAACACAGAATAGAGATCTTACAGAATTAGTTCAGAAATGTCATTACATGAACAAACAAAACCCCACAACAAACTTGGGGAACTGAGGGGACTGAGAGTTGCAACTTCCCAATACTAAAATGTTCAATTCTTGACCAAAAACAACGAGAGAGAGAGAGAGAGAACAAAATGTAAAGAAATAAGAAATATGACCCATAACAGACAACAAAACTATGATTATGGAATGGGGCACGGACACCTCACAAACCCTCAGACTGTAAGTCTAGGTAGAGAAACCTGTGACTTGCTGAATTCTAAGTCTGCAGATCCTGGAAAGAAACCACTCTTTCAAAAATACACAGGAATATTCTTTAGACTCATTTTTTCTCCCCACCCCCTTTTTCATTGGAGTTTGGGGGTTTAGGAGTTTGGGGGTTTTTTGTGTTTTTTTCTTTCAATTTTTTTCTTTTTTTATCTTTCTCTCTTTCCTTCTTTTTGTTGTTTGCTCTTTTCAGTTACCTTTATCTAATTTTATTAATTTCTTTTTACTCCTTAATAGGATCCTTTATGTCACTTTTCTCTCCTCCTTATCTTTCATTCCTTGATTTTTCAAATTTTTCTTCTTTCATTTTTCTGTTCCTCATTCCCTCCACTTTTACTAGTAAGCTTTTCTAATTTTAGATAATTGGTTAAACTATGCTTTCTCATTGAACTCTATTGCCAGTGGAAGTACAGTTGTAGCATTTGGTAGATATTTTATGCATGTCAGTATTTGGTTTATCTAGTGTTTATACTATAATTATAGATCTCTCTTTTATAATTAAGGGTGGCATGTTATTGGTTTATATAGTATGTCAGTATCCAGTTTGTCTTTGATACTATTATTGTTCATTTTGTTGCTATTGCTAGTATGGCATAACTGTTGCTATTGATTGGTATTCTCTGTATGCCAATATTTGGATTACCTTTGTGTGATTAGCAATATTGTGGCCCATTCCCAGAGAACTGGGCAAGTTACACCACATCCTTGCCTCGCAAGTTAATGGAAAGGGTCTACTCTTGAGACAGAAGCAAAGGCCTATAGTTAGTCACCCAGAGTGCATCACTGAACAGCAGAGACTAATGAAAGAGATCTCCATACTAGCAATAAAGTCTTTCCTAATATAAGTGCCCACAAACTTCAGCATAAAAAAAAAACAAACAAAACAACAGAAATGTGAGAAGACAAGAAAATGAAATACCACCAAAACCTCCCAAATCCCTCAAAGCTGATCCTTAGGGCATTAAGGGGAAGAAATGAAAAGACACACAGTTGAATTATCTGAAATGATAAAAAAAAGGAGATTAAAAAAGATCAAAAAGGTGCCCAGCAAGCTCAAAGAAGATATAATTAAATAGATAATGGACTTTAATAAACAAAATGACCAATGAGTATACAAAAGACACTAATAAGAAACCAGATGAGCTAAACAAAACAATACAAAACATGAATGACCAGCTTAGCAAAGAATTTGAATTCATGAAAATGTACCAAACAGAAAGTAGGGTTTATGTTGGTGATCTGTTGCTTAATTGTTGTTACTCAATTGTTCAGTACCTTGAAAACAACAACAACAAAAAAATGAAAAGTGGATCTGACAGCTGCTAGCTAAGATTAATTAGAATTACTGAAAAATCAGAGGACAGCATGAATGACATTTAAAAAAAAAAAACCTCTTTACAGAAATAATAGCAGAAAACTTTCCAAATATAGAGAATTTAACATATAGATAAGTGAAGTGTATACAACATCAAATAGCCACAATCAGAAAAGAAATTCTCCATGATACATCTTATTCAAAATCCCAGAAGTCTAACACAAGGACAGAATCTAAAAACTATTAGAAAAAACCAACCAATCATTTATGAAGAAAACCCATTAGAATTATAGTAGACTTCTCAACACAAACCTTTTAGTCCAGGAGAGCCTGAAGTGTTTCGAGCAAAACAAAAAAGCAAACCAAAAACTCCCAAGAAACTTCAATCCAGATTGATATAGCCTGCAAAACTATCTTTCAAATTTGATGGAGAAATAAAGTGTTTCTGTGACTAACAACACCTTTAAGAAATTCATGATTCATGACCACTAAACTAGCACTCCAAAAAATTCTGAAGGATACTCTGGAAAGAGATAATAAAGCCAACAATGCCAAAAAGTCTGATGGAATGAATATACCAGGAAGGGTGAGCAGTTAAGCAGAAGGAAAAAGGAAGGAAACCAATAATAGAATAATAGCAACAACAGAAATAAGTAAAGAACTTTGAGTATAACTCTCAATGTGAGTGATCTCAATTCCCCAACATGAGATAAATATTGGCAGGATGGATCAAGAAATAAAACTCAGTGATACACTGTATATAAGAAACACTTTTAATCCAATAAGAAATACATTGACTAAAAATCAAAGGATAGAAAACATTCCATGCAATGACAAACAGGAGTAGCTATCTTATTTTCACATACAATGGACTTCTATCCAAAACTGATCAGAAGAGGCAAAGAAAGTCACTATATACTGGTTAAAGGAACAATTCAATCAGAAGAGATAACAAACTATAAACATATATGCACCAAACACTGGCTCACCCGATTTCATAAAACAAACACTACTGGACATAGCAGAGCGGATTACACAATTATAGTGAGGGACCTCAACACCCCACTGTCACAAATAGATCAACTAGATAAAAAAAATAAAAAAAGAATATTGTAGTTGAGCCATACCTACAAATGGATTTAATAGGTATCTACAAAGTGTTCCACCCAACAAGAACAGAACACACATTTTTTTCAGCAGCACATGGAACTTTCTCCAAAATAGACCATGAAGTATGCTTAAGTAAATGGAGAAGAATTGAAATTATACCATGCATATTATGAGATCATAACACAATGAAACTAGAAATTAATGGCAAAAGAAACTATGCCGATGTATGGAAATTGAATAATACACTCTTGAATAGTCAATGGATCACAGCAGAAATCAAGGAATAAGTCAGACATTTCCTAGAATCAAACAATTATGCCAGTAACACAGTTTTAAGAGGGAAGTTTATAACCGTGAATGACCACATCAGAAAAACAGAGCAAGCCCAATAAGTAACTTAATGATGTAACTCAGTGTCTTGGGTAAACTCCATTTTCAGAACATTCTCCTTGATGTGACTTAGTTTTTTATTCTAAGGTTCTAGATTGCTTGAGTCAAATTTTTTGAATAGTTCTCTGATTGGCTCATATGGATGTTGTCAATAACAGGCAGCAGCAATCTGGCCCACAGGCCCCATTGCTACATCTGGGGGGGCTGTTCCTATAGAAGTGAAGACAAAAGATATGGTCTACCATATTCCAAATCTTTGCTTGTCAGTATCTACACCCTTCCTCCACTCATACTCACAGAAATGCTTTACCCATTTATCTCATCTAAATCTGCAATGTCACCATTGGAAATGCCAAATATGTCCGTGAGCTGTATTAAATGAACACCATGAGGCTTGTAGTCTAAGTATGTCCATCACAGTCACTCTCTGTCTATAATATACATATATGTATATATATATATATATATATATATATATATAGGATATAAACAGGTGGACAATTTGAGTATAATTAAGTTTTATATACAAGAACAAAGAATAAAGGGGGAAAATTTTTAAGAAAGAATAAAAATAAAAGGATAATTAAAGTATCATTTTTTATGCAATTGAAGAAAGTCAAGAACAAACATCTGATAGCAACTGTAGACCTGGTTTTGTAATTGGCTATAAGGCAATAACTGGATAGTATGGTACTCTTCCTTTATTGTCTATCATGTTGTTATGGTTTATGCCTAAATGTCCCTCCAGAGACTCATTCAATCACAGATGAGGCTTTTTCAGAGATAGCTGAATCTACAGTGTGTGATGCTGGCATTAAGGGCGTGTGATTACTAAATCAATTAACTGATTGGTTTGGTACCACCCTAGTCCTGGCAGCCTGGATAAGATATAAGGGACAGAAAGAGGCTTGCCTCGCCCCTTGTTTACCCCCTTGCTTGCCTTGCTGCCCCCTGCCTTGCTTCCCCCTGCCTGTCTGCTGTGCTACCCCGCCTTGGACGCAGCTGATTGTGGGCTGAAACCTCTATAAACTCTGAGCTAAATAAACCTTTCTTGCCCTAACTTTGGGCATTGAATATTTTGCCTCAGCAATGAGAAAAAAGTAACTAAGACACACGTTATCTGCCATGTTTAGCAAGCAATCAGCCATGATTTTACACAATCTTTTTCCTCAGGCTCCTCCCAGTCTTCTTGAAGAGATCAGAGGTCTCTTCACTGGTAATTAATCTTGAGGGGGAAAGAGAGCTAATTTTATGAATGACTATTATAGTCTGAATATTTGTGTCTGCCTCTGTCCCACCCTAGCACCACTAAATCCGAGTATTGAAATAGGAACCGCTGAGGTAAGAAGTGGGCCTAGGGGTGGGGATCGGGTTATGAAGGTGTAGCTCCATGAATAAAATTCATGTCTTTGTGAAAGAAGCCTGAGAGAGCTCCCTTGCTCCCTCCACTGGGTAAGGGCACGTGAAAAGACAGCTGCTGATGGCCTAGCAAGTCAGCCCTCACTAGACACAGAGTCTGTTGGCGCTTTCATTGTAACCTTCTTAGCTTCCAGAACTGTGAGAAATTCTCTTCTTTAGAAGCCACCTCTCTATTTTGTTTTAGAAGCTCCAAACACTGGAGACAGTGACTTATAAATTTGAGGGAGGAGAGAGATCTAAAGGAAATAGCACAAAGTCTTTTATGGAGTCATCCTGTATAATCCCATGGCAACTCTGCAGTGAAACAAACAGGAAAGTTCCATTCTTCAGGGCAGCACCAACCAAGAATGCTGGAACCAAAAATGTTTAGTTTAGAAATACAAATCTCTAGTGTTCCTATAGTAAGACATAGTAAAATCCTATAATCCTATAAGTAAATTTAAACATCATGGTACTTGTTGTAGATATGATACCACTTACGTTCCTGCCTCCCATCCCCGGACTGAAAGACCTTTGCCCCAGTCTCTACGTGACAGCCCTTTCTTGCGTTAAGCTTGGTTGAAGTGAGTCAGTTAGTCCAAGGTTACTTCTTCCAGGGGCTGCCTTCCTTCAACAACTGGTTGATAGATTGGAATAGGTGCCAGTCCCCTTAACTCCACTACTGAAGGGTCATCCCAGCATCAGAACTCTGTGATTAAAGTGCTCATCGAACTGTACTCCTGCTCAAATTCTGTGCACAATTTTCCTTTCCTAACATTCAGACCCCGCAGTACTCCCTAATAAATTCCACATGTGCTAATCTCTGCCTCAGATGTGCTTTCTCAATTTACAACACCACAGTGTATAAGAGGCCCCAGACAGCCTAAGCTCGTGTGCTATTTCCTGGCAATGTATGAACTTTCATCCTTATACGTGTTAATATTTTGTTTTATTTTTGTTCTTCATGACTCACTACAAGTTTTTTCCTTCACCATACAGCCCCAATATTCTGCTTTGTCTGAATCAATTTCTTAGAATACAATTTTTATCACATCACTTTGTGCTTTAAAGTATTACTTTTTTCTTCCAACTAGACTAAAAGTGGTATTTTAAATCTCTTTAGTCACATCTAACAGTATAAAACATATCACAGAGGCACATTAAATCTTTTTTATTTTTGTTAGTATGCATTTATAGTACATAATGTTTATGTTCCTTGTGTGGAGTTGGTACATGTGCAGATCTTAATTCCTTTTTTATCCCCTTTTCCTTCCCTCTTTCCCTCCTTCCTCCATCTCTTGATCCTCTTCCCATTTGATCTTTCTCCCTGCTTCCTACTTGTTTGCTCTTTATATAATTTGGGTCTCTCATATAAGAGAAACTATGTGATATTCAAGATTGCGTGTCTGATTTATTTCACTTAACATTATGGTCTCAATGTGTATCCATTTTTCCTATAAGTAACTCAGTGTTTACTAGTTACAATATTTTTTATTTAAAAAAATTCAAGTTTAAAGGAGAGGTAATTCAGAATCATATTGTCATGATCAATTAGACATTTAAGGAGAATTTATATACAGAAATGAAAAGGTATTAGATCCACATTATTTTGCCCAAACATATAAATTAATGATGGAGACACTAAACTATTAATTTTGTTTTTCAGTTTCTACATTCTACATTTGGATCAGGTATTACCGAAACAAAAAGTGAAGCTATGTATCTTCCTCTGATGGAATGATGGTTTGTGTTTTTGGATGGTAAGGGCACAATAAAATAAGCTCTTGATAGAGAAGAACTCCCTATGAGGTTTCCCTTCGCTCTAATTGGTCTGGTCATCTTAGATAATCCTTTCCTGACACACTACTACGAATTAATTAATTAAATGCCTTGAGACCCAATTAGCTTGGCAAAAGCTGACTATAACTTTAACTGCCAGGAAATATTGAAGCCTGTAGCACTAACTTAGCAGTCCCAATGGGATCATTTTAGATTGTATTTTAAAAATTCTCAACATTTAAAGAAATATTATGAAAGCAATATGCACACGTAGTATAAATGGCTCACTTTAATAGTTTTATGAAGTGTAACGTTCTTCTCATTGGTATATTTAAAATTTGACTTGTCATTGGACAGCATAGATGATCATTAGCTTAGACTTTCCATGAACTATTAATAAAATTTCATGGCAATTTTCCTCAAGTGTGTGTGGAATTAGGTACCTAGTGTCACACAGCAGATAGGCAAAAAAAGAACAATAACACAGAAACTATCTCATCAGTTTGCCTTCCAGCTTTGCAGAGGTGTGGAATCCTGTTCAGCTAGGTTCTAGGCAGTAGAAGTGGAGATGAATACCCCTTAGAAAAGATTGAATGAAGTTTGAGTAAAACAAAGAATAGAATTGCCATGACCAAATCCTAGAACTTTTGTCTATATAAAAGAGCTCATGGTTTTGGTGAATTTATTCCATGTTAAAATTCAATATAAGCCTTAAACTAAATGAAATATAGTCCTTTCTAGAGGAAGTCATTCAGATTGATCCAAGAAACTGAGTTCTCAAGCTGAGTAAAATATTTGAGAGCCAAACTGGAATTTTTTTTAAATGGTGAGAATTATATTCTTGACTCATATATTAGTGAGTATAGCGAGTTTCTGTTTTCTGTAGGAGCCTCTAATTTATTCTCACTTCTTATGGGAGACAAATGAGAAGAAGAGAAGGTCAGATAGCTTTGGGTTTCAATAGCAGCCTTGTTATATATGACTTCAGGTCCACGGGCATGTCACTCCACTTCTCTGTGCTTCAGGTTACTTAGTTGCTAAGTGAGTATCACAAAAATTAAAATAATTTAGCAGTATAACAACAAATGGAATTAAACATACAAAGATCTTAAAACAATGTCTGGAATGCTCAATAAATATAAAACAAATATGCCTGGTTTAAACAAATATATAAAACAAAAATAAGCTTATTAAGTGTTGGAAAATACGTATAAAGTTTTAATACCTTCAGGTAGAGAGCTCTGAGTAACTGGAAACCCAACGACTAAAAAGGAAAAGAATGGTCACTTTAACATATGAAAATTTTGAAAGTCTGTGCAGTAAAGGACCATAAGGAAAATACAAAGGCATATGAAAGTGGGAAAAAACTTAAAACATGTAGTGGAGTATTTTCAACAGTGGGAGATTTAAATATTTAAGAACCCAATAGAAATATAAGTAAAGAACATAAAGAGGCAATTTAAAAAGCAGAGATACACACTCATGGATAATACAGATAGTTCAAAACAAGCAAGCTCACTAATAATTGTAGAAAACTCAGATAAATAAAAAAATCTGATTAACTCAGAAAAGGATTGTTTCGTGATGGTTTGAGTAAGAACACTTATATGCTGTTGAGAAAAGTATAACATTTTCAAAAATTATTGGTGATTTATAAAATCTAGCAAAATCATTTTTTTTATTTAGAGGACAATTTATTTAAAAGTGGGGAAAAAGGGGGAAGGGAGATGATACATAGCTACTCAACAAGTAGGGAATATTCGAAAGTGAAATACTCTGCAAAGTCTTTAACCAACTGGATCTAACAAATATGGTCCTAAGTATCTATCTTTCCAAATATGTACACAGATTTGTTTGTGGCAGCATTATTTACATCAAGGATAACTGAAGTCAAATTATTGTGCAATTGCAGAGAAATAGTTAAGTAATGACTGTCCCTTCAGAGTCTAGAATATTGTGCAGCTGTTAAATCTAATGAAGTAGATCATTACCATCTTCTAAGCATATTCATGGTACGCTAAGTGATGCCGAATGAAAAAGAAGGTTAAAGAAAAAGAGTGATCATGCTGGTGAAAATACAACTGATTATTTCTAAGAAGTGGGATTTAAGGAGCCAGAGAGTGGAAATGAGATTTTTAAACATCTTTTCATTTCTGGAACTTAGGCACCTTTCTTATTTTCTTTTCCCCTCCCTCTCTCCTTCTCTCCTTTTCTTCCTCCTTCCACCCATCCCCCTTCCTTCCTTTTAATATTAACTTAATATATTTATTATATTAAATATAATGATATTATATTTAGGATTAATTATGTTACATCCTGTCCAGGATTTTTATTAGCTTGGATCAAAGGGAGTTTGTCTTAGGTCCGTCTCCTCTATGGTTTGTATTGGAAGATGATTCTTGCTATTGTATCACCAGGGGACAGTGTTGATAGACTAGTTCATTGGATTCTATTAAAAAAAGAAACACAGAGAACATAGCATTTAGCACTTAAACTTTTAAATGAAAGTCAGAATTTTCCACATGTATAGAAACAAGAGAGTTTTACATAATATTTCTCCTTTATAAATAAAAAATTTGAAATGAGTCATAAGTAAGTGACAGCTGATTTCTGAAAGTTGACATTGTTTTGAATATGAGTTTATTAGGAGTTTATGAGTGAAAAGAGTGACTTGATTTTTTTTCCCCAGATCCTTCTAAATCTTAAAAATATATATTTTAGACTTTCCTGATATTGGTTTACATTTCCTGATATTGGTCTTCAGGGCTACATTTAGCACCAGAGAAATTCTGTTATTAATATCCTACTCCAAACTTACCATTTGCTTTTCTAGCAACTGTAGTTAAATCCCAGCACAAATTGCTACACATATTTTATTAGAATAAGACAGGACAATTTTGAGTGAGATTAACATGAGGGAGATTCTGTTGGAATATATCTTACAGAAGTAAAAAGATTGAGAAAAAAAAGCTTTCCAGTGCAGCATCAGTAAGATCTCCTCAGTACAGAAAGTAGACCCTACAGCAGTGCTCTACTACCAGGAAGAATTTTGGAGGTATGAGAAAAGTTTCTTGGAAACCCCAAAGTCCATTATAATGTCATCAGAATAACTGAGAGACAGTCATAAATATACATGTGTCTGTAGTTTATTTCTCTCTGTGGCTTATTTGGATATTTTTCTGAATATTTATTTTGTTATTTTTATGAATAGAGACGATTATACTAGAAACGCATGAGTTGACATTAGGGAAATGGCAGAAAAGGAAGCCGCACAGCAAAACTTCGGCAGCTATCAATGGACAAAAGTGCCTTTGTAGGAGCATTAGGATTCAACAGGGAGACTGTAAACCCTGTTGAATATGAGCAGAGCATATGAGCGAGGAAGGCCACTTCGATAAAGCAAACTTTCGCCCAAGTGGCAGCTTTACTGACCTTGTCCTGAAGAAGATAGCAACAGACTCGTAAGGAGCCCCAGCCCACAAGACGAGGCTACAGGCCCATTTAGCCCTGGCCTGTCACCAGGACTATCCTCCAAGGGACCTAGGAGGAGCCATAGATGTCTGTGCCTTGAGAAGCAGAATGGCTGAACTCATTCCCAGCTGTGAGCCCTGAAATGACCCTACTCCCCCTTAGCCGTGGTCTAGAAGAGGTTCTCCTTACCTGGGGATCCAGCAGGACACACACCCATGCATGTCCCTGGAGGAAGGCCCTCTACCTGTGGCCTGACTGTGGGGCCTGAAGCATGCCCATGACCTGCATCCTGCTCCTCTCAGCTATGGTGTGAGAGCAGTCCTACTCGTCTTGAGGTAGAACATCCACCCGTCCTCTCAGGGACCTGGCGGAATCTACACACGCCGCTGCCCCAACAGCCCAGATACAGGACTGCCGACGTAAGACCCTAGAAGAGACTCTGCAGCAGCCACATAATCAGGCTTTAATTCCACTTGACAGTGATTTCAGAGTCAATCCCACTCAGCTGGGAATTCAATAGAAGATCTTTACTTGATGAAACCAGTCTGTAAAAAATGGAAGAGCTGTTTGTTTCTTCATGAACACTGACAAAAGATGCAGGATGCATGAATCACAAAGAATCAGGCAAACATGCTATCAACGTGGAATAAATAAAGCACTAGTAACTGACCCCAAAGAAATGGAGAGTTACCTGACAAAAGGTTAAATATTTTAAAGAAGTTTAAGGAACTACAGGAGAACACAGGCAGTTAAATAAAACCAAAAAAATAACTTACGAGTCAAATGAGGAATTTACGAGGAGATGGAAACCATATAAGAACAACAAATTCTGAAGCTGAAAAATATATTGAAAAAACTGCAGGGAAAAAAGATTAACAAATTCAAAGACATGTTGTCTGAAGTTAGGCAATTAGAGGAAGGAATATAAAAAGGAATTAAAATAAGGGAAGAAAGCATAAAGGTCCTAGGGTGCACTATGGAATGTATGAATATATAAATTACAAGACTATTAGAAGTGATGAGGAGTAGGAGGAGAAAGTTTATTCAAATGAAATTGTCTGATGGCTTCCCAAATCTTGAGAGAAATATTGATGTATGGATTTTTTCAGCTTAAGTAACTCCAAGCAAGATCTATCCAATAAAGGATACAATTATATACCACACAATGACAGTTTGCTTAACATTGAACAACATATATGATGGCACTCCCATAAGATTATAATGGAGCTGAAAAATTCCTATTGCTTAGTGAGTACATAGGTAAAGACGAGATAAGAGAAAAGGAAAGAGCAGAAGAGAAAGAAAATCGAGAAAATCCACAGTGAGATGATTCACAGAAACTTCTGCAGACTTCAACAAGTTCTTTCAAAAGTTGGGAAACATGTAAGGATGATGTGCGGCATATTTCAAAAAGGCTAGAGGAAAGGATTCTGAATGTTTTCAGCATAAAGAAATGATAAATCATGTGAAAAGATATGTTTAAGCCAATTTGAACATTATACAATGCATGTGTTTTGAAACATCACAAGATAACTCATAAGTATGTACATTTTTATGTGTCAACTAGAAAAAGATTTGCAATCACGAAGTCCAACATTGAAAGGCATTCTTTAATACAGAGGACCGTTCATGGAGTTTTATCTGCTTATAAGCAAATCTGTGTTAACTTTCTGTTACTGTGACAAAATATCTGACAGACATAAACCTAAAGGAGGAAAGGTTTGTTTTGGCTCATGGTTTCAGTCCATGAATGTTTGGCTCCATTGCTTGGGCCTGTGGCAAGGCAGAATATCATGGTGGGAAGAGTGTAGTAGAGCAAAGTTGCTCATCTCATGGCAGGGGCATGAAGAGAAAGAGAGGGAGAGGAAAGGAGAGGGAGAGCAAAGGAGAGGGAGAGCAAGAGAAAAGCGCCTGGGACAAAATATACCCTTTGTAAAGGGCATCCCCCCAGTAAACTACTATTTCCTCCAACTAGACTCTACTCCTAAAATTTCTACCACCTATTAAGCCCATTAAGCTCATTAAGTTATGAAATAATAAATGAATTAATCCCATCATTGAGTTCAGAGCCTTCATGACCCCATCACCTCCCAAAGGCCTCATCTCTGAACATGGATGCGTTGGGGACAAAGCCTTCAACACACGAGCTTTTGGGGGACATTTAAGAACTAAACTATACCGACTATATGATGAAAAATGGAAATGAAACAAGCAAACCGCCATGGACCTATTTCTGCAAAGAGTGATAACTCCTTAAGAAGAGCCTTAGGCAGGCCTTTCAGGGGGATTCCAGAGGGAGGCACAGTTATCACAGGATGTGACGGCTCTGTGCATGTTATTGTCCCTGAAGACCTTCCATGGATCAAGATGTTGGGACAGAAGACAGTGATACTGATACTGATCCTGTGTAGGCCTATGATAATATGTGTTTGTGCCTTAATCTTTAACAAAAAAGCCTTAAAAAGTAAAAAATAAATAAGTAGAAAAAGGCTTATAGAATAGCGATGTAAACAGAAAACTTCTTGTACACGTTTTTTGTACAATGGATTTCTGTTTTAAACTACGTGTTACTCTAAGAGTCAAAGGTTAAAAAATTGAAAAGGTTATGAAGTAAGAAGTTACAGAAAACTAAGGTTGAATTTTTACTGAATTGGTAAAAATTGATAACTTTAGTGTGGCCCAAGTGTACAACATTTATGAAGTGTACAGTAGGGTGCAGAAATCTCCCAGATCTGCAGTTACTCATCACTCTCTCACTGACTCAGAGCAACTCCAGTACTGCAAGCTCAGTCCACGTCCAGTACAGGCACACTTCTGAAAATCTTTATACTATGTTTATAATACCTCTTCTATGCTGAGCTATGTCTAAATACCATTGTGTCTCAACTGCCTATGGTACTCAGTACAGGAAAATTCTGTACTGGTTTGTATTGTGGGTGTGATAAGCTATTTCATACAGCCTAGGTGTGTGGTAAGATGGGCATCTGGTTTGTAGAAGTACAGTCTGTGTTTGCACAATGACAAAGTTAGCTCTGCATTCTTTGGGACATACCTGTATGATTAAGTGACATATTACAGTCAATCTATCAAAAAGTCAAAGACAGAGAATCTTGAAGTGACCGTTGGAAATGGAAACATTTATCGTAACAAGCAACTGCCATAAAGCTATCAGCGCACTTCTTAACAAAAACCTTGCAAGCCAGGAAGGAATATTCAAGGTGCTAAAAGAAAAAGAGTATTATACCTGGCAAACAAGAATATTATACCTGGCAAAGTTGTTCTTCATGAGTGAAGGAGACATAAAAA
The DNA here is from genome assembly GCA_004026905.1 of Hystrix cristata. Lineage (NCBI taxonomy): Eukaryota > Metazoa > Chordata > Mammalia > Rodentia > Hystricidae > Hystrix > Hystrix cristata. The sequence continues at coordinate 4,234 of PVJO010022404.1, read as the reverse complement.
TATTCTAAACAAACAAAAGCTGAGGGAGTTCAATACCATGAGAAGGGCCTTACAGGAAATGTTAGAGAAAGCTCTTCACTTTGAAACATCATTGAGTAACCACAAAAAACACATGAAAACATAAAACTTACTGGTAAGGTACATAAATGGTCAAATTTGGAATATTCTAATACTATGAATTTGGTGTGAAAATCAGTTGTAACTCTAGCTATAACAGTTAAAAGACAAGTGTACTAAAACAACTATAGTACTAATCATTAATAAACAAAAGCATAATACCAAGAGCATGTGAAAGTGTAGAATTTTTTTTTTTTTAGTGGTGCCGGGGATCGAACTCAGGGCCTTGTGCTTGCAAGGCAAGCACTCTAATCACTAAGCTAAATCCCCAGCCCCAAGTGTAGAAATTTTGTATGCAATATTTTTGTATGCAATTTAAGTTAAGCTATTTTTAGACTAAATGAGAGTATAATAATAACTATAAGATGTTTTACACGAACCTCATGGTAATCACAAAGAAAAAAGTGGTAGATTCCCCAAAGAAACTAAATCATATCACTACAAAAATACAATAAATTACAAAGGGAAACAGCAAGACTGGAACTATAAAACCAAAAATAACTAAGTAACAAGAACAAGTCTTTATCTATCAATAATTAAAATTAAATGGATTAAATTTTCTAACCAAAATACATGAAGTGGTTGAAGGATTTTAAAAAACAAGATGAAACAGTGTATCTTTTGTAAGAGCCTCGCTTCAACCTTAAGTATACACACGGCCAAAGTGAAGAGAGGGCAAAGAGTCCTAATTCTCCCAGGAGAGAGCCACATCAGATCCCTGATGCTTGTCTACACAGTCAGTGCAAGGAAATGTCAAGAAGTGTCCAGAAATGGTAAGAGGCAGCAGCAGCTCAGAGCATGGACCTTGAAGAAACGTGGCAAGCTTTGGTATATTGAGTTCTTGCTTGCACAGACTAAATAGGAGATGTCAAGTTTGTTATGCGTGAGTTTTGTTGTTTGGCCAAAATAGGAGTCTCCTGATGGGCAGTGTGTAGATCGCGGTGGGCTCCTGCTTTATGTGTGGTTCTCCACCTCCAGCTATTACTGTTATGCCCGGAGGTGGACTGTGACCTGCTGTTCTGTTAGAAAATATAATTCGCCGCGATCATAAACCCAGCTACAGTAAAGAATTAAAGAAAACGAGTTTAAATTAAGAGAAGACAGTTTATTTAGAGGACAATTTATTTAAAACTGGTGAAAAAGGGGGAAAAGGAGATGATAGACAGCTACTCGATGAGTAGGGAGCATTCGATAGTGAAATACTCGTGGGCCTTTTCTTGTAGCCCCTTTTTATTGAGGTTTTTCCCTTGGGTCGGCCCTTGGAATCTGATCGGCTCCTGGGCTTGTCTGTCACCTCGGCCTTGATTTCCCTCAGCCCTGTGACCTTTGTCTTTTGGCAGAGGGCAAACTTATGCGTGGGTGCCTTAGGGTTAGTTAAAGAGTTAAAGGGGAGAGTTTGCTTTCTGTATGTTAATCAGATCACTTGGGGCCTGCCCAGAATTAGTCTCTTTGCTTTTATCTCCTTAACTGTTGGAATGTAGCTGCTTTTTTTTTTTTTTTTTTTTTTTTTTTTTTTTGTGGTGCCGGGGATCGAACTCAGGCCCTTGTGCTTGCAAGGCAAGCACTCTAATCACTGAGCTAAATCCCCAGCCCCTTGTAGCTGCTTTTATGTTTAAAGTCTGAGGAGGCCTTTACCCTATCTCTTCCCTACCTACGGGGACCCCTGTCCTTACACTACTGTGTAAGATAGTTTGAGTGGCAGAATGGTTGGTTGTTGGAGGAACCAACCGAAGCCTGAAAGTGGAAATTTAATATAGGCAGAAAATAAATCCTTCCTACAATCATATATCAGCCAAACTCAGGGTTTTGTTTATTTGTGTTTGTTGCTGTTGACAAGGTCTCACTATTCAGTTCAGGTAGTTCCACGCCGAGTTTGCCAGCTCCTCCCTACAATGTGGACCAAGGAGGGTTAGTTAGGACAGGGGCTTCTGACTGCAAGGCAAGCTGGAGTTCCAGAAGCACATGTAACCCCTTTTCTCTCCATGGTGGCTTATTGCCCAAGGAGGCCAAGACTGTCTCAGGTTAGAAACTTGCTATATTTTCGTAACGATGCATGCTAAAAGCACAGCCACATTCCAGGGCTGGGTCTGCTTTTCTCTGGAGATGAGCCCACAGTTCTCCGCCCTGCGACACATGGCCGGCAGGCGGCGCAAACCCGCGTCCGAGCTCTGTGAGCCGGCTGGGAAAGGACTCCGAGTTTCCCTCTCACTTTCAGGTTTTATTACATCATTCTAACAGGGGCATTCCCTCAAGTCGCCGAAATATGCCTCAGGAAAGCACAGATAGGAATCTGTTAGAACAGATTTTGAAAAACCTAGAGAGCCCGTTTACTTTGCTTTCTTCCTGTGGTGTTCCACTCAGTAGAAATCTGGAAGGCAGAAACTGTAACAGAACCAGGGAACGTTGTGTGACGAGCAGATGGCGGACGGCCGGCCACCCTGCGAGGAGAGTGCCCGGAGAGGCGGGCTGGAGCAGGGGGAGGAGGAGCTGGGGTCAACCTCAGGCCTCCTCCGGGGCCCTGCAGAGGACGCCTGCCCCAGGGCCACACCCCCACCACTGGCATCCGGCCATCTTTCCTGCACGGGAGAATGACACTTTTCCCGTGGTTTCCACGACTTCTCCCTTACATCCGCGGAATTCCAGCTTGGACATTTTCTAGTCAGTGGTAGACAATTCCATTATGCTTAATACACAAATACTACTCTGAGGTAGACCCGCGTATAAAAATATGAACGTGACTACCCTATAGCAAAAACTCACTCACTGGAAGGTATGCTGCACATTTTTTTAAATGTATGTATTTAATACAATAGCCCTATGAATAATTTCACTCACCCCTGCATTTAGGAAACTAAGGCCAGAAGATGACGGGCGTTGCCCAGGGAGGAAGTGGTAGAAGAGCGGTGTCAAACAGGGTCCTATTAAGCGTTTCAGTGATTCGTAAATTTCATAAAATAGATTTCTATTAACACTCGTTTTAAGTCTGAGTTTAACTCCTTGCAGGGCTACTTAGCCAAGCGGAATTGGCCTCACTGTGACAGCAACTACATTAGCGTGGTTGTCTAAGGTTGGCATCAAAACAGATGATTTTCTGAACAACTTGGACTCTGTGCTCTCTGTATCTCTTAAGCTTTAAAAGATGTCATTTTGGTTTGGCAAACATGTACCAAATCTGAAATAAAAACTCACTCATCACTGAGCTATTGGCATAGCTGCCCGTGTGCCCAAACACAAATGAGCCACTGAGTCACACAGAGCTTCTCGCCTGCTCCAGATCCAACTCCACCCACCCGAGCAAAGGCGGCTGAGACTGCTTGCAGGCAACACAGCTGGGTCCAGGCCTCCAAGGGTGTCTGGGGCACGGAGATGCCACCTCACAGCCTTCAGAGCTGGAAGCGCTTGCTTCCTGGGGAATCCTGGCAAGTGGGGCTCACGAAGGCCCTTTAGTGGGCTTCCTTGGAGAAATATAATAGGTCCTTAGCTATCACATTACGGTGAAGAGTTCTAAATTGTTATTTATGCAGGTATGTTTTGTGAGACCTGATCTTCAGGAAGGTTCCCAAATTTTTACATATTCCTAAACAGTACAGAATGCATGAAATGCAAGGAAAGGAGGAGAATGGAACAGGGTCTTCTTTTCAGTGAATGAAGATACGAAAATTTTCACAAAAGTTTTTCCCGTGAGAAATTGTGATCTTCCAATATGTACATTACTAATTCATGTCTTCCTAGAAAGGCTCTTTCTCAATTACTGTTGACATACTCAGACCCGGCCCTGTCCCTGTTGCTCCTATTGTTCTTACATTGTTTATTTTGAAAGGAGTCTGCATCATGATCAGAATTTAAGATGACTTGAGACATACTGTCTTCATGAATACTTTTTCCTGTGCTTTGTGACTCATTGGTCTACACTGGAGTAACTCTCTACCTCCACAACAGTGTTGAGGGTGAGGCGGTGTCAGTGACAACCAAGCTGAGGACACTTTTGTCATCCAAACTCCTAGGAAACATCTCTGTGCTTTCGGTATCCACATAAATCATCTTTCCTTCTTACTTACGGGAGAGAATCTGAAGGGTTCTCAATCCAAAATTCGGATCCTATAGTCTGAAGGGAAAA
>PVJO010022403.1:0-28127 GCA_004026905.1 Hystrix cristata | reverse complement strand
ATGAAGAAATAAAAATGGCAAATAAATATATGAAGAAATGCTCAACATCACTAGTCATTCGAGAGATGCAAATCAAAACAACGTTAAGATTCCACCTCACTCCAGAAAGAACTGCGTATATGGAAAAATCAACCAATAACAAATGCTGGCGGGGCTGTGGGGAAAAAGGAACACTCCTCCACTGTTGGTGCGAATGTAGACTGGTCCAGCCACTGTGGAAATCAATATGGAGATTCCTCAAAAAACTACAACTGGAGGTTCCATTTGACCCAGCTAATCCCCTACTGGGGATCTTCCCAGAAGAATTAAAATCGTCATACCATAAGGACGTATGCACCACCATGTTCATAGCAACACAATTTGTAATAGCTAAGTCTTGGAAACAACCTAAATGCCCAACAACCAACGAATGGCTAAAGAAAATGTGGTTTTTCTACACAATGGAGTACTATACTGCCACAAAAAAGGATAAACTAGAATCATTCATATATAAATGGATGTTCCTTGAGAACATACTCTTAAGTGAAATAAATCAGACACTCATGAGCACACATCGAATTGTTTCTCTGATATGAGAAACCATAATTGTAAATAAGGACAAAGAGGTGTAATAGATATCATATAAAAGGAGGATGGTGTGCAGAGGAGAGGAGTACTAGAAAGAAAGAAGGAGAAAAGCAGAAAGGCAACAGGGGAAAGAGAGGGGAAAGGGAAAATATGGAAAATGATGAATGAACCTGCTGTAAATAGGGAGGGAGGGAGCAGAGGGGAGGGGTGGGGGGGGAACCAAGATGCATCATGTATAGGTACAGAATAAATATAATGAATGTGACCATTGTATGTAGAATGTACCAATATATGTTCTTGGTTTAAAATAAAAATAAAAAAAGAAAAAATACATTTGAGGTCTGTAATATATACAAAATAAACCATATGACAATAATAAGTGAACAGAGTGGAAAAAATATATTACTATAAGTTTCTTTCATTTTACATGAAGTGGTATATTAGGTAAACGTGTTAAGATAAAAAACTGATATACTAAATCCTAGAACAATCTAGATAAATGAGTACATATACAGTACATACCTACATATATAGTTAGTGGACGAGATAAAAAAGACAAAATATGAAAAAAAAATCCTCAACTAATTTAAGAAAAGAAAGGAATAAGAATATGTAGGTCAGGTGGAAAACAAATAGCTGGCATGCGTAAACCCACACATACTGTTATGGTTTCTATCTAAAATTTCTCCTAGTAATCTTATGTGTTCAGAGGCAGGGCTTTCAATGCCTCCCAAAATCTCACATATTCTGGGATTTCAGAAGGTTATTAGATCATGGGGGTGCTACAGTTACCAAGAGATTATTCAGAAATTGAAAGCAATCAATTACAAAACATCATTACATGGGATAAGGTGATACATACCTGTAACCCCAACTACTCAAGAGGCTGAGATAGGAAGATCACAAATCGGAGCCCAGGCCGGAGAGTTTATGATTTAGTGAGATCCTGTCTCAAAAAGGGGTGCAGGAGTGATGTAGCTCAGTGAAATGGCCCTGCGTTCAATCCCCAGCACTGAAAAAACAACACAGAAAAAGAACATCATGACCTCAGGAAAAGAAAAAGGCTTAATGAAAGTAGCCAGTCCCACAAAAAATCACATGTTGTTTAATTCCACATATATGAAGTAATGGAACAGGAAAGACTTTTATTGCTATAAATTAGATCCCATTTGGGGGGAATTTGACTTGGAAGGGGTAGAAAGGAATTTAGGGTTGTGGAAATGTTCTGTATTTTCTTGGAAGTGGTGGTTACATAAGTGCATAGTTTTGTCGAAAATCTATCAAACTGTGATCTCAAAATGGGAAATTTTTATTTCTGTACATTACATCTCAATTTCAATAACAGGAGGAGAGTTTTAAGGAGAGCAACTAAATAAAGTGAAATAACAAAAAAGATAACTGAGAACTGAAAAATCATTTCTTTCAATACAAAGAAACTATTGGTGATTTTAGAAACTTTGAATCACTTTTTTTTTTTTTTTGTGGTGTTAAGGATCGAACTCAGGCCCTTGTGCTTGCAAGGCAAGCACTCTAATCACTGAGCTAAATCCCCAGCCTTGAATCACTTTTTAAAAATCACTTATCGAAAAGTAGAATCCAGCATGGAAGATATTTCAGCCATATTTACCTATATGAGAAATTCAAATAGAAAAGCCATCGCCTTTTCTATTTCGGTTAGTGCACCTCACATAAAAATCATGGGGAAGGGAGGGGGGTCTTAGTGTCTGCAGGTTCTATTTTACGAAATTGTGGGTAGGGCCCGAGGCGCTATATTCGTGACAAGAAAACAGGTGATGTCAGTGCTGGTTCATCTACTGTTCTTCAAGTCGCATGGGCACAGATCACTTTTCTGAGGCATCGATGGTTTACAGCAAGTGACAGATTGGGCCAGCAGTTCCAAGATCTATGGAATCCACTCCCGCCATCAATTGAAGAATACTTACATGTAGAATGACAATTCAGCTCCTTTTCTACTTAAGACTGTACACAGAACAGGTGCTTATGATGCCATACAAAATAACGGTGGTCCTATGTCAATCAATAGCCTTGAATGCAAATCCCTGCTCTGTTTTAACCTACCACAGTATGTTGGGTTAGTTACTCCTAGGTAGCAAAATGAGAGAACAGTTCCCATTTCGTCTCCCTAAACTATTGTAAAGATTGAAATAGAAAAATGTAATTGAAAGTATTATGTGAACTGTAACCTAAAAAAGAAAAGAAACGCTTAAACTCCATCATTTTAAGAACGGGGGCGGGGCTTTAAATTAAGAGGTGGGGCTTTGGAATTATCCCGGCGGGAGCACAAGGAATGCACCTCCCCATTGGGGAGGTATGAAGGTATGATCCCTTAAAATAATCTGTAATAAAGAAGTTTCTGAATTTAAAATTATACCTAAACCAAGACACATGAAATATGAACTTTTCTATCATTAGTCAACTGACATCTGACGGGGAGTGCAGCGGTAGTATTTCGCTTCAGTCTCCTTATGTCAAGCAGAGTCCTACTACCACGCACTCGGGTGCCCTCTGCTCCCAGCCCACTTTCCAGCCCCCGCTCCCAGCAGCCTCCCGCCGGGGCAGTAGTTTTCACTACGCCGAAGGGGGCGGTAGCAATGGACTCATCTATCCCTGCGCCCCACGGAGGGAGGATGTAAAGAGCCGCGTTGCTGACAACGATAAGAAACTCGGCCAAGAGACACAAAATGGCAGTGAAATTCGAGTTCGCGCCGGGGCGTCCTTGCGGTGGGTCCGGGGCCGGTCTGCAGCCGCCGGGCGGACACGAGCTCTGCCCCCGGCCCCGCAGTCCTCCCCGCGGTCTTCACGGATGGCGCCGGCGGAGGGGGCGGGGCGGGCGCGCGGCAGCTTCTCGGCGGCCGGAAACAATAGTTGAGCAGCCGGAGCGGCGCGGAGGGGCTGCGGTGCGGCCCGCGAAGCCGGGAGGTGAAGACGTCTACCCCCGTCCCTGCGCCGCCAGCTCCCGGGCCGCGTCGTCCCGCCTCCTCCGAGCCTCCGCCTCTGGCCGCTGCGCGCCCAGCGCCCGGACGGACGGCGACAGACGGGTCCGCGGCGGTCTGAGCGGTGATCGTGCCGGGGCCAGGCAGCGACCGGCTCCTCGGACGCCGAGAGGAGACTGGACGGGTCGGCCGCTGCGCCCTCGGACACCGGCCCCCTGCGTGGAGGGGCGCCTGGGGCGAGGGGACTCCTGGACGCCGCGGACCCGGCCCGGGCCCCGAGCGCCGCCAGTCCCGAGTGTGGGCGTCCTGGTCTTCGCGTCCCACGTGCACTGTCGTGCCGAGACCTGCGAGCGGGACCCCCGCGACGCCGAGGGAGCGGAACGCTTCCTACTTCCCACACCGCAGTTCAAGAAGCTGCGTCGGAACAGGTCGGCTTTTCTGCTTTAACAGCGTTAAGTTGGGCGACCATCGGCGTCTGGAAAGGCCCGCCCAGCGCTGCCTTACTATTAGCGCACTGGGTAGGAGGCGGGAGGACTGAACTACCCGCGAATCTCTTCATATTCTCTCAATCCAGTAGAATACCAGGAGGGGTTAAGGTATAGGGTCAGCTGTGGCCAAGCTTTTACGAGCTTTGTGGTTTTCCACGATTAAAGTATGCTATCGAACGACTCAAGCATGACGATGCCTGTTTGATGGGCCACTGTGAACAGCACCTTTCTTGGTTCCTAGAAGTTCCCAGTATCGCGTGCCATGATGGCGAGTTCTCGAAATTGTGTAACTTTCCTTTTCTGTTTCTTAATAGGGGCACTATGAACGAGGAAGAGCATTTTGTAAACATCGATTTGAATGACGACAACATTTGCAGTGTTTGTAAACTAGGAACAGACAAAGAAACACTCTCCTTCTGCCACATTTGTTTTGAGCTAAATATTGAGGGTAAGACAAAGTATAGTTTTAATTTTATGGCATGAACTTTAGGCTGTACTGGTCATGAGGTAAAATTAAATTACTTGAATAATCTGCTAAGTGTGAAGTGTGGATGGAGATCTGTTAAAAATAAGGGTTTCTGGAATTGAGGATGGAATTAACACAGTAATGAATGTAGGAGAAATCCTTATTTTAAATACCCACAGTAGTAACCTCATTTTTGCTAATAGAAAAATTAGTATTGCCTGGGAAACGTGTTTCCTGCTTGAGACCTAGGTTGCCAGATTCCACCCGACTTTTGTGTGTGTGTTTGTGTTTTCATATTGAGAACTAAAACAATTTACATTGATGGACAAATGTAATTTTATGCCTTTGGGTCTACAATGCTAGTAACTGAGATGACCCCAAATTCTTATCCTCCTCCCCATTGTTCCCATCATCTGGAAAAATGTTCCTAAAATTTATATACACTTTTCAGTGATCAGTATAGTAATTTTTAAAACAAAAAACATTTTAAAAATCTTGTAATAGTATCACTAAGTACATGAAAAAATTACTCCAAAGATTAAATCTCTTCCTGAAGGTGTTTGGGTTGGTGGAAAGTTAACGTATCTACAGGTATCAATAGTTTACCTCCAAGAAACATGTGGGATGTATTTTCTTGATCTTGATGTTGTCATATTAAAACTGGTTGGTTTTAGATATTTGTGAGTCACAGTAAAAATATTCTTACTATCATAAAGCTTGCCTGTATTTTAAATTTTGAGTTATACTAGTAGAAAAGACTATTAGACCTTCAGATTTGGACAGTTTTAAAATAGCGTTTCTCTTAACGGGACCATAAATATTTGAAAATTTTCATGATCTTTAGTACTTATTATGAGACGTGTTCTTAGAGTAAGCACACACATTACGGTGGTACACCTTGAAATCCCGGTTAGGGCTTGCTACTCAGAAATGTTGTAGTCTCCAAACAATATGTGATTAAACATTGTGGATTTCTTCTGAGGTACTTAGAACATCTATGACTTTGGCTTTAACAAGTGTAATAATTAAACTGATTTCAAAAGGATGACATAAAGATGTATTTTCTGTGGCATTTAGATTACCAGAGTCTTAATAATGCTAGAGTTAAAGATCTAAATTTATTGTCTTTAGAAATAGAGTTGGCCCTGTACGTTCTGACAAGGTTAGAGTTTTACATTTAGATGGGCAAGGACATTAGAAATTGTCCAGTGCAAATCTTGTATTTTACATGTAAGCAGACTGAGGCCCAGAGAGTGGACTGTTCAAGGTTGCTGCAGTGGTGATGGCAAGCTGTTGTTGTACTAAGCACCTTACGTGGATTATCTTATTTAACTCAAAATAGCTCTGGTATGACTGCTGCTGTTACTCATTTTAATGTGATGGAGCCAAGCCTTAGAGACCTGAGAAATGCACTTTGAAATCATCCAGCTAATAATTGACCATCCTGGGCTTTGAAACCTGGCCGTGATTGTAGTATGTGTGATCTTAATTCCACTGATCTACTGGCAATAGTTGTTTTAATTGTAGGGCTGATACTAGAAACCTATACTCCTACATCCTAACTGATTATCTTTCCTATTCATTTACCCAACTTTTCCTAACTACTACTTTCTGCTAAATCATCATTAGTGGGGTCCATGTTGTAGAAACCTAAATTTTCATCATTTTTGTAGCCTTTTTTTTTTTTTTTTGGCGTTGGGGATCAAACTCAGGGCCTTATGCTTGCTAGGCAAGCACTCTACCACTGAGCTAAATCCCAACCCCTGTAGCCTTTTTAAGTATGACTCTTAACTGGTTCTCGATCATTATATAAAGAATATACAAGTGTTTCTCAGGTAACATCTTTGTAAACACTTCAGCTCTTGATATATGAGCATGACATACATCCTGTGTTTCTGAAATAATAATACAGTAGTGGTCTCTCAAAAGGCAGAAGCAGCTCTCAATTTGAATTAGAACAATTCTCATTTCAAATCGGAACTATTTCATAGTCTATATATATTATAGATTTTATATATTTAACTGCTGATTTAAGTTTTGTGAGAAAAATTAGAGCTAAATTTTTTCTCAGTTCATCTGGTTCTCAACTCTCACAAATACACATTTTCATTTTCCTACAGTGTTCTAGAAGATAGTACATTATAACCACTTTGTTTAATATCATAAGATTATTATAAGAAAAAGGAAAGTAAAGGAGAAGGAGTGCCCTGATTTCTACAGGATTCTATAGTTTTTATATCTGTACAGGTTTTTAAACATCAACAGAAAAAAGTGACAGTCACATACCAGAAATATTACAGGGTATATTCTTTGTTAATAGTCCATTTTAAATGTTCTTGAAGTTTTCTTTCCAGTACTAAGTTCTCAGTATAGTGACAGCCAGGAAACTGGAATGCAAGAGGAACTTTTAAAAAAATGACATTTAACTTTACTAGCTTGGTATAATTTTCTTTGTGGTATCATAAAATTGCTGTTGTCTGGTTTCATAGCTTCCTGATTGCTAAATTTACTCCAAACTATTGTTTTTCTTTATGTTGCACAGGCTTAGTGAAAAATTCTCTTGAGGAATAATAACATTTAGGCTAATTTTGAGACTACACATTTGTATTAAATAAAAGTAATCTTTTATACTTTTTGGATTGTTTACATCAAATGAACATTGGTCTCCTATCACCTGGTCTCTTGTTTAAAAGCTGTGTGTATGTATGTTTATAAAACAAAAATGAAAGAAAAAAGAAATAATAAAAGACAGTCTCAGCTTGTTGGAGCAATTTTGTATTCTGGACATGGATCTAAATTTTTTTTATTCTGTGACTTGACAGTAGTTAAAAAGAAAGAGATACTTAACTTTTATATACCTCTAAGCCACAAATTATATACTTTTAAGGGCTAAGAAATGGTCCAAAAAGAAATGGACTTTGAAGAGTCAAATCTTTTTATACATTCACAAAGTTGACTTATTTAAACTTGTAATCCCCCATTAAAATAATTTGTGTATTTCTAGGATTAGAAGACAAATCCATAAACTTCCTAATACCTATGGCTTAACCTTGGCAGTAAGACACTATAAGCTTTTTTACACATGTCAGTGACCAAACATTCTAATACCCATCTAGTTCACCGTGGTAGTCTTATTTTATGACCATGTCACTATCATTCCTAATCTGAGACATGGAAGAACGCAGCTCGAAATGATTAGGAACCACTAATGAAACTTGACTATGAAGTAACAAAGTCAGAAATGAGACTAGAGAAGGGCAAAAGATCCAGGACTCCAGTGCTGTTACTTCATACTTGTTTGCATTTTGTGCTGAAAAATTTTGAAACTAGTGCTTATATTATTTCTACTTTTCTAACTTTTTGTCAGGGAGAGGTGCTGGAGATTGAACTCAGGACTTTGTGCTTGCTAGGCAAGTGCTCTACCACTGAGCTAAATCCCTACCCCCACTGTGATAATTAACTTTTTTCTATAGAGGCAAACTTTTTTAGAAGATTGTACCAGTTCTCACTCGACGAGTTTTTAGTGGAGGTTGAGTAAGCATATATCTACCTGCTCCCTGCGTAGTCCATTTTGGACTTCTTTCTCCTCTAATTTGTTGTTTTTTCCAGAAAGCAGATGCAAATTCAGCTCCTTAGTAAATCTTTCCAGCAAGAAAAATCTCTAGGTTTTTTTCCTCACAGTTGAGGCACAGGTGAGTTATTCTTTCTTGGTTCTTGTGTCTTTGACTGCAGCACACTGCTCGTGATCAATAGTCAGGGACCGGTTTGAATCTTAGTGTTAAATCCTTGTTTTAGGTGATTTACTGTTTAAGATCTCTCTTTTCCTCTGTGTTCTGCTTCTGACACCCTAACCAACGTCTTTTCCACTTGTGATGGGAAGACCGTAAATAGAAAACTCAATCTGATGTTAGCCTTTTTCTCATTTCCCATCCCATAATGGCAACATCCATACACTAATCTTGACTAAAAGTAACATTTTTAAGTATAAAACTTAATATGGTGATCTTCATTATTCTTGGAAATAAAGACTCAAAATTAAGTTTTTGCCTTAGCTGCCTTTTATTGTCACGTTGAATAAATTGAGTACTTTTTAAAGGCTCTACTGGAAAAACTTCATTATTGAGACAGAAGAGGTAGGAGTGGAAAGTGGACCTGATTGATTGAAAGTTTAAATTATAGAATATTTTAAAAGAAAAGTAAGTGAAACTAGGGTTATTAGATATTAATCAGTTTGAGTGGAGGTCTGTGGCTAAGAAAGCTGATGTTAATTATAGTAGTGCATTTATTATAACTAAGATTTACAGAGTTCTTCCATCGTGGACTAAGAAGTAAGTAGGAGTAATATTATTCTCATTTATATGTGGCAAAATAAAGTAACATAGATATTATGACAAACAGAGGGGTTCAAATCTAGGTCTATGATGCCAGAGCTATTGTACTTATAACCACTGTGGGCAGTGGATGTTTCTGTGTTTGACTTTTCCCAAGTTTATAATGTTCTAGACCATGCCTTCTGATGGTGGCACCCACTTACTGGTTTTCCCAGTGCCTCTGATTAGTCCTGACAGTCTCCTTTCTTTTTTGTTATTTAAATAAAAAAGAATATTGTCACGTTCAGTCCTAGGCCTTCCCAGCTTCGTTTGCTGTGGTCTTTCACTTGTGTGTGCTGATACCTGCAGATCACCTATTTCCTTCCCTTCCTTCAAGCTGTACATCTATAAACACAACTAATATGAACATCTTCACTTGCGTAGTCTATTAGTATCTCAAAGTGCATGTCTAAAACTAAATTACTGTTTTACTCCCATCAGTTGTTATTGGAATGAATAGATAAATGAATCCTCCCACCAAATCCCTGCAGCCAAAAATACCAAGGTTGGAAGTGAGGTAGAGAGAAGGTAAAGACTTACATGCCTGGCTAAAATACATGTAAGGTAACTCTGCAGAATGAATCTGCCTATCTTAAAAAGCTGAACAGTCTTCCTGATGGTCAGTGCCCACGCACCACTACCCATCCCAAATAGTCTTTCCCACAAGTCACCTTTTTCTTTGTGGTATTTGTTACAATTACTATAGTAATTAGCTTCTGTGTTTGTTAAATACACTTTCCCTCCCACTCAGTCCCAATTGTAATCCCATAAGGCCATGGGTTAGGGTCTGTTTTATTTACTAGTATCATACTAGTAAATCCTAGTCCTTTATTAGTCAGCACAAGGACTGGCAAAGAATAATGAATATTTTATAAATTAATCTAAAGGATACTTTAGAAAACTACCCTTGAGATTTTTTCTTTAAAGTTGCTCACATTGAAAGTCTTCTGTTCATTCACCAGATTTCATGAGAAATCTGCTAGAAGTTGTGTGAATCTTACTAATAGAAAAGCTTTATCTCATATTTAAAAGAAAAATATAACGAGTAATACTAATGATGATACATGGTTGTCTTATTTAATCAGGATGATAAAAGTTTTTTTGTCTTTATTTATTTATTAGTTTATTAGTACATAAGTAATGTACTGATACTTACATTCCTTGTGGGGAGTTCCTACATGTACATAAGACATCCCATTTCTTTTTTCATCCCTTATCCCTCAGCTCCTAACCTCCATCTCTTGATTCCCTTTCCCCTTGAGAACAGTGTATCTTGCTACTTTGTAGTAGCTATCTTTTATTTTGGTCTTTCTTTTTACTCTGGGTTTGTCATTTAAAAGAAACAGTGTGATATTTAAGTTCATGTGTCTGATTTATCTCACTTAACATTATGCTTTCAAAGTACATTTGTTTTCCTGTATCTCAAGTTTATCTCTTTATGGCAGAATAATACTCCATGGTTTGTAAATACTGCGTTTTCTTTATTCATTCATCTGTTGATGGACATAAGAACCGCTTCCAAGATTTAGCTATTATGAATTGTCCTGCAGTAAACATGGTTATTCATGTATCTCTGCAATATGTTTTTAACTCTTTTTGGGAAGATACCGAGAAGACAAATAGCTGAGTCAAACAGAATTTCTGGTTTTAGCTTTTTGAAGCTTCTCCATACTGATTTCCATAGTGGTTATACTAGTTTACATTCCCACCAACAGTTTAGAAAGTTTCCTGTCAGCCTATCCAGCATTTGTTATTATTTGATTTTTTGATGATGGCCATTCTTTCTGGAGTAAGATAGAATTTCAGTGTTGTTTCAATTTGCATTTCTCTAATGACCAGTGATGTTGAGCATGTACTTATTGGCCATTTGTACTTCTTCTGTGAAGTGTCTGTTTATTTCATTTGCCCATTTTTTTGATTGGGTCTTTTATCTGGGGACATCTAATTCTTCTGAGTTCTTTTTTGTTGTGCATATGAGTCCTCTGTCTGAGGAATCTCTGGAAAACAATTTTTCCCATTCTGTAGATTTCCTTTCATTCTGTAGGGTCTTTTGCTGTGCAGAAGCTTTTTAATTTAATATGTTCCCATTTGTTGATTCTTGGAATTATTTCCTTTATAACTGGGGTTCCATTCAGAATGTCCTTCAAGAGTTTCACCTGTCTTGTCTTCCAGCAGGTTAAGCATTTCTGGTTTAACATTTTAAGTTTCTTTTCCCAAATATAGAGCAAGTAATTTTGACAGGGCTGTCTTTAGAATGAATTTCTTTATTTAACACACTATAACAATTTGGAACCACACTAGAGTAGTATATGCTCACAGTGATGACCCTGAGGCATTTGATGATCCAAATGCTTTTTAACATGTTCCTGCTGGATCGTGCCAGTGGTAGTACATGCATGACTGTCCCTTTGGGGGGATTGAACTACCTTCAGTACATGCATGACTGTCCCATCCCTCAGTATGGGATACATGTACAGCCCCATCATGAGCGTATTAAATCAGTAATAAGAGTGTCTTCTTTAAGACAGTGATTTAAAGTTGAAAATAAGTAAGGAGAATATACAACTCAGAATAGCTTGTTAATATGAATATAATAGTTACAATGTATTTAGCCAAATACATAAAGATGATGTTCTAGATGAATCATAGTTCATTCATCTTAACATTCTGAAAAAAGCTGTTTTATGAGATATATGAAAACAGATTAAATCTAGATTGAAAGTTTTTGATACTTAGGAGAGAATTCTTCTCAGTAAAGGGTACAGTTTTGATGATCGAAATAATTTCTAACTGTTCCTGGAAAATTGATGAAGAGAAATCAGTGGCCCAGAATAAAGGCTAATTTTTCTATTACAAACAATAATGGCCTATGAAGAAAGAAGACAGAGATACACTTATGCCCAGAGAAAGTTAAGTATAATACTTTAGTTGAGAGAAGCTGGTCCAGTTGTTCAATAAATACTTAAGGGATTTATATTTTTAAATAAGTCTTTTGATCAAATTGTAGCTGGGTGTTGTTTTCCAGGTATTGTGCAGTTTGCTTATTTGTTTGTTTGTTTGTTTAGAGGGGGGAGAGAAGAGGAGAGAGGGGAAAGAAAACAGAGGAGAGACAAAGGAGAGGAAAGAGACTAGATGGGAGAGATGAAAGAGAGGAGAGTAAGGAGAGGAAAGTGTGCAGAGAATAGAGGAGAGACAAGAGAGTGGACAGAGGAAAAGAGAGGACAGAGAGGGGAAAGAGAAGACAGAAGAGAGAAAGGAGAGAGTTGAGAAACAGGAGAGAGGAGAATAGAGACAGACAAAAGAGATGCCAGAGGGAGGAGAGTAGAGAGACTGGAGATGGGAGGAGATGGAGGGGAGAGAGAGAGAGAGAGAGAAGAGATAGAGAATAGAAGAGAGAAGAAATAGGTGAGAAAGGATAGAGAAGAGAGTGAAGGGAGAGGAGAGAAGACAGAACAGAGAGAAGTGAAAGGACAGGGGAAAGAGGAGAGAGAAAGAAAACAGAGGAGAGGAAGGGGGAAATTGTGGGTTGGGAGAGGACAGAGAACAAGAGTGAAGAAAAAGCAGAGTGTTCTTCATTTTCAATGCATTATTTCATTTAATTTTGAGTACAACTATATGAGACAGGTATTATGTTATCCTAATTTGGTGAATAAGAAAAATGAGTAGTTTGTTTACCTGTCCAAAACTGCTTACTTCAGAAGTTCTAAGCCAGAGTCTGCTTCCAGAGAAAATTTTGTGAACTATTGGGAATTTGGGGGAAAAAATAAGTAACTTTCAAGCAAGATTAGAAATGAACTATACAAATGTGAGTACTCAGGCAAGGAACAATATATGAGCCCTAAAAGATGGTTAATTCATAAGTTTGTGTCTATGATTTTATTTAACTAATACATATTTTGTGGAATATCCAAAAATCCTCATTTCTGATGACCCAAGAGGGTGCAGTGATATAATCTCCATGTAGATTGCAATCTAAATAAATAGCAGTCTGCCAGAATCTTCTGTGTAACCTATCAGCTTGGCCAACAGGATGGTGATACTAGCAAGAGTGCTCATGTCTCCTATTTTTAAAGGATAAATAAAAGAGAAGCCTCCTTTCTTTCCCCTCCAAACTGTATTCTTGAAAGAGCAGTTTCGCTCTTCCTGTGTCATGGTGCCGCAGTCTACTTCCGGAGCGTTTTGCTGAGAGCCCCCAGTTGGCTGGACCAGCTTCTGTGACTTCTGCTTGCTGTGGGCTGTATGGGAAAGGTGCTGGGAAACACTAAAGCCACAGTGCTGGCAGAGCAGTAAGCAGCAGCAAATCAGCCTCTCCAAGGTTCAGAATCCAGAGCCTGGAAAATAACAACTCGGGGAAGGAAAGGAGGAGGAGGGTGGACCCCTGGGACCCAGGAAGGATCTGTTGGGAGAACTGGAGCCCACAGAGAAATTGATGAGATACACCACAACACAGGTAAAGGGCGGGGAGTCTGCGCTTTCTCCCTGGCTCCTAGTTGGTGGCTCATTAGAAAGGAAAACTGAATCTACAGAGACACAGTGAAAGCAGTTGACTCCAGAGGACTACCACAGCTGGTGAGTGACTCCAGTCCCAGTGTCTGTGCTATACCCTGGAGAGAGTGCTTGGTTGGACACCGTCTAGGAAGGGGCCAGTTGAACCTGAGACTCAGAGCAGGTGGGGGTTGGCTTCATCTCAGGACTTCCAGTGTTAAACTCCCACAGTGACTGGGTGAGGGACAAACAGGAGTGATATCCATGGTCAGGGAGCCATTGTCAGGCCAATAAGAGACACCCAGACCAGGCCCCACCCGTAGGACCAGAGGCCAGGTTCAGACTGAATTTGTGGATCCAAAAGCCCCAGAACTGGTACTCTACCCAGTCCTACGCCAACTTGCTGATGGTTATCTGGCACAGATCTGGGCTCTGCCTCCTTTGTCTACCAGAGAGAGCAGGGACATGTGTTGAATTGGACACTGCTACAAAACTGTAGACTCCAGAAGATAACCACAGGCTTGAAATCACAGTATTTTTTTTTTTCTTTTTGCTTGTTTGTGTGTGTGTGTGTGTGTGTGTGTGTGTAGGCATTGTTTATAGGTTTTCTGTTTCATTCTTGTTTTTGTTTTCTTTCATTCTTTCTTCACCCGTTTCCTGAGGTTTGGGTATTCTTCCTTTCCCCTTCAGCCTAGTTTATAATCTCTTTTTCTTCTTTTATTTCTCTATTTTCTTCTCTTCTCCTTAAATTTTCTCCCCTTATTTTTACTCTATATAATTTCTTTCTTTTGCTCTCTCTCTCTTTTTTTTTAACCTTCTATTTCTGGTCATTTTTTGTCCTACCTTTGCCCAGTTTTATAGACATCCTTCTACTCCCCAATAAAGATCCTTTGTACCACTTCTGTGTCCTCATTATATCACAGAGTTTAAGGTTTGAGAGTTTTCCTTTTGCATCCCCCCATTTCCAAACCATGAATCTGTAATAGTATAACCATAAAGCTTTGTGAATCTTTTGATAGTTTACTCTGTAAAATTACGGTTGAATTCTTTCCTACCATTAGCAGAGGTATAGCTGCTGCATTTGGTACATGTTAGCTGTAAGTCGATACCTGGGTTGCCTTAATGTTTACATCATAATGGCCAATTTCTTCTCTAGGATCAAGGGTGGTACAAAACTGGTTATTATGGTATGTTAATACCTAATTTGTCTTAGGTAATACCATTGTAGCTGTTTTGCTTGATATTAACAGTGTCACATAATTTGTTACTATTTCTCTGTAAACCAATACTCAGATTGCCTTTGTGATATTAACAAAACTAAAGTACATTCCAGAAATCTTGGTTGCTGGGGTAACTATACTACATCCTTCTCTCCCGAAATAACCAAAGTGGTTGAATCTCAGGTGTGTGGCAAAGGATTTCTATTAGCCATGCCCAAAGTCCATCACTGAAAAGCAACTAAAAAGATCTCTATATTAGCAACGAAGTTTTTAAACTATAAGCATCCACAACCCCAGCACAAAACAAACAAAAATAATAGAAACAGGGGAAGAAAAGGCAACTAAACGTTTTACAAAACCCCCAAATCCCCCAAAGCAAATCCAGGTGGTCTTGAGGGGCAGAATAGTATAAGCCACACACCTGAATTACTCAAAAGCATAGCAGAGGAAAGTAGCTCACAGAGAGATTTAGCAGAATTTGAGAGGATATAACTAAATGTACAATGGAAGTAATAACCAAAAAGATGTAGGAGTTCTCAGAAGACACTAGTAAGAAGCCAGGTAAACTAAGCAAAATGATATAAAACATGAATGACCAGTTTACTAAAGAATTAGAGTCCTTGAAAAGGTTTCAATCAGAAATCCAGGAGGTTAAAAATCATATTGAAAGCATGGGCAGCAGGACAGACCAGTGTGAGGAGAGAATTTCAGAATTAGAAGACAATCATGCCCTCAAAGACCAGCTACTCAAAGATACCTTAAAAACAGCAAGAGAAAATGAAAAATGGATCCAACAACTGCTAGATGATGCAAAGAAGACTAAGAATAATTAGAATAAGTGAAAAATCAGAAGACAAAACAAATGGCACAAAAAAACCTGTTCACAAAAATAATGGCAGAAAACTTCCCAAATATAAGGAAAGAAATAAACATACAGATAAATGAGGCATATAGAACACCAAATAGCTATGTCGAAAAGAGAACAGCTCCACGCCACATTGTAGTCAAAATTCCAGAAGTTCATCTAACAGACAAAATCTCAAAAGCTGTTAGAGAAAGGCAATAAATCACATACAAAGATAAATCCATTAGAATCACAGCAGACTTGTCTACACAAATCTTTCATTTTGAGACAGGGTCTCACTAAATCACTAAGATGCCCAGGCTAGGGTTGAATTTGCAATCCTCCTTTTTTTTGGTGCTGGGGTTCGACCTCTGGGGTTTGTGTTTATGAGTCAAGTGCTCTAACCACTGAGCTAAATCCCCAGACCCCTTGTCTACATAAATCTTAAAGGCCTGAAGGACTTGAAGTAAAGTGTTTCAAGCCCTAAAAGATAACAAATGCCAACCCTGACTTACATATCCTGCAAATTTTCCTTTAAAATTGATGTATAAATAAGGTATTTCCACAAGAAGGAATACCTCAGGAAATTCATGACCACCAAATCAGCATTGCAAAAAATTCTCAACAATATTCTAGAAATAAACAACAAGAGGAAACAATGAAATCAGCAACAGGAAAATAATGCAATGACAGAAATAAGTCAACTCTCAATGTGAATGGTCTCAATTCCCCAATCAAAAAACACAGATTGGCATAATGGATCAAAAAAGGAAACCCAACAATATATAGTATGCAAGAGATACATTTTCCCAAAAGAGTTAAGTATGTCATACCACAGTGACGTATGCGTAACCATATTTATAGCAGCACAGAATAGCTAAATCTTGGAAACAGCCTATATGTCCATCAACAGATGAATGGATAAAGAAATTGGTATTTCTACACAATGGAATAGTACTGTGCCATAAAGAACAGGCTTGAATATCACCTGGTTTCACTTAAGTGAAAATCTCTCTCTCTCTCTCAAAAAATAATTGGAAAAAAGAGGAAAAAAAGGTATTGTAATCCAGTATGGACAATGTATGTAAAAATGTGCCTTAGTACAATTGTCTTTCATGTATATGTTCTTTGGTCTATTAGTGTGGTTTTCAATCTGTATATATGATAATTAACTTTATACAGTCTTATAAATAAATGAATCTGATGGTAGAAAAATTAGGGGGTTGGAGGGAAGAGGAGTAAAAAAGAATTGAAATACTATGTACACTTACTAATTTGCTACAGTGGTATAATCTTTAGGTACTGCAAACATGTACTAATGAAAGTTTAAAAAAAACGCAAAGCAAAAAGAAAAATTAAAAAAATAGAAAAAGCAATGTTCATTCAACATTTTCTCCTCTCAACTTACTCTTCAAGCTTCTATAGTTCACCAGGCTTTTTTGCTTTCACAAGTAACCTCTTAACTATCAAATAGTTTTCAGGTTGTTGGCAGTTTCAAATTCTGATACTTCACATTTTTCTCTGTCTTGAAATACTGTTGACACCTGAGTTCTGTGATAAAGTACCTCTGGCCCCTTTTTTGTCCCTACTTCTCTCTTGTCCCCCCAGGTTCAGTGCCCATTATAAGTCGATCTTTGAATTCTGTCTGTATCTGAATTCTCATACTGAAGTCATATATTTCATGACTTCAGCTATACACTTGTGTCAGCTTAGTGAAGTTAGCTGGAACCCCACAAATTTGTGTAGCCAGACCAAACCCTTCTAAGCACCATACCTTGATATCCAACCTCCTGCTAGACTTCTCTATGTACGTATACTATAAGTGTCTTGAATTTAAGTTTCTTAAACTGAATGTATCTCCTTACTTCCATATATACTTGCATTTTATATTTCCTTTATTAGTTCACTTGGAACTCCAAACCTCACCTTCCAGAGATTCTTTACTCATGAAAGGTCTAAAATTGAATGTAGGAAATTGCATTTTAAGAAGAGTTTCAGCAGATTGCTTCCAGGCATGTTGGCTTACACTTGTAATCTCAGCTACTTAGGGGGTTGAGGTACGAGGATTGCACGGTTGCAGGCTAACAACTGTGGATTGCATGGTTGCAGTTTATCATGACCCTGTCTTAAAGTTCGAAAGAGCTGGGAATGTAGTTCAGGGCTCCTTGGGCTCAATTCTCAGTATCACAAAAACAAAAATAGGACTCTTAGCAGATGATCTGTAGGCCAGGTTCTTCAGGAGTTAACATGTAGAGTTGTTTAGGTGTAGTCATGGCTTAAGGCTGAAATTTAGCTTGAGCTCTGCATTTCAAACTACCATGTCAGAGAAAGGTTTTTGAATTTGCAAAAAACAAACTGGAGTGTGGGCAAGCAGTATGGGTTACCACCCCTCACTTTTTCACTATCACCTTTTTCATGAAATCTGTGTCTGAGTCCCCTTTTTTTTTTTTGGCCCCTTTCTTCTCCTATGGATTCCCTCCAGAAAAGATGATGAATATAGAACTCCTATATGAATAATAGGTAAATATATAATGAAAAATTAATATTATTTGAAACTGAAATATAGAAGGGTTTGTTTTCATTTTATCTGAAAAGATGAACTATGAGTTTCATTGGTTTATATGTGAATAGCCTCTCCTTTAACAAAATAATTTAATGTATTATGGACATTGAGGAAGTTTGAATTGATGTTGCATTGTCCTTTTTAAAGGTTTTCAGTAGGTTTTTCTGCTGTAGCTTCCATCATTTCCTTCTGATAGCAGCTGCTCAACAAGTGCTTTTTACAGTTTTTGTTTTCCTTTAATCCAATGGTAATGATTTTGTTCACGTAACACCTTTTGCCCTGTTTGCCTTGCAGTCTTTGGATCTCCAACAAGGATTGCTAGATAGAACTTTACTGTTATGTGATTTTTCTTTGAAAAAAGTGGGCTGCTTTCATTAGAAAATAATTTTCTTTGCTAGATGCATTATTAATCAAAGAGAATCTCACAATAAAAAAAGCTTAGGATGTTTAATAATCCATGTATTTTACCTTTTTAAATTGTATACTCTTTTTGTTTCACTTCATAGGAGCACACAGTAGAATAGTTTGTCTTCAAATAAAGAGTAGTTTTTCTCTGCTATACAGATTTAATGCAAGCCCAATTAAATTACCAATAGCATACCTCACAGAATTAGAGAAGGCAATCCTAACATTAATTTGGAACCAAAAGAAACCTAGAATAGCAAAAGCAATTCTGAACAACAAAAGCAAAGCAGGGGCCATCACAATCCCTGATCTAAAACTATATTACAAAGATACTGTAATAAAAACAGCATGGCACTGACACAAAAACAGACCCCAGGACCAATGGGACAGATTAGAAGATGAAGAAACAGGTCCAAACACTCTCAGTCATGTTATCTTTGACAAAGGGGCCAAACAACCTCACTGGAAGAAAGATAGCCTCTTTAATAAATGGTGCTGGAAAAATTGGCTATCCACATGCCAAAGGTTAAAACTAGACCTGTATTTTTCCCCATGTACTAAGCTAAAATCAAAGTAGATCAAAGATCTAAATATTGAAACAGAAATATTAAACCTGTTGGAAGACAGAATAGGTAGAACTCTTAGACATAGGTGTAGGCAAGGACTTTATGAACAAATTCCCAGTTGCCCAGGAAATATCACAAAGAATCAACAACTGGGGCCTGATCTTATTAAAAAGCTTTTGCACTGCAAAAGAAACTACCAACAGAGCAAAGAGACAACCCAGAGTGAGAAAAAAATTTTGCCAGCCATTCCTCTGACAAAGGACTAACATCTAGAATATATAAAAAACTCAAAAAAAATCAGACCCCTGGCCAAATTTAAAGACCCAATCCAAAAGTGGGCAGCAGAAATGAATAGACACTTCTCAGATGAAGAAGTAGAAACAGCAGATAGACATATGAAAAAATGTTCAACATCACTGGTCATTCGAGAGATGCAAATTAAAACAACCCTGAGATTCCACCTCACTCCACAAAGAATGGCTACTATCAACAAATCAGTCAATAACAAATGCTGGAGGGGCTGTGGAGAAAAAGGAATACTTCTCCACTGTTGGTGGGAATGTAGACTGGTGCAACCACTATGGAAATCAGTGTGGAGATTCCTCAGGGAACTAGGACTAGAAGTTCCATTTAATCCAGCTATTCCCCTTCTTGGTATCTTCCCAAAAGAATTAAAAACATCATACTGCAGCAATATATGCACACCCGTGTTTATAGTGGCACAGTTTGTAATAGCTAAATCTTGGAAACAGCCCAGATGCCCATCAAAAGCAGAATGGATAAAGAAAATGTGGTTTTTTAATATAATGGAGTTCTACTCTGCCATAAAAAATGATAAGCTTGAGATATTCCTAGGTAAATGGATGCATTTTGAGACCATACTCTTTAAGTGAAATCAATTGGACACACATGTTTAAATTGTTTCTCAGGTGTGAGAAACTGAAAGTGTAAATCAAGACTAAAATGTATTATATTGGGAAAGGGAAGAAAATGTCCAGATGGGAAAGGGAACAGGGGAGGGGGGAAAGGAACAGAGGGACAAGAGAAATAAGAAATGGAAGGAAAAAATGGAAACAAAGCTTTTGTAGATAGGGAGGAAGGAGGGGGTGAGGGGAGGGGAATGGGAAAAAAAAAGCAAGAAGATATGTCATATACAGGTACAAATCCCCTATGATGAATGTTATCACTATGTACATCTAAAATGTACCATTAAAATTTAAAAAAAAAGAAATGGAAGGAAAAAATGGAAACAAAGCTTTTGTAAATAAGAGGGAGGAGGGGTGAATGAAGGGGAGGGGAATGGAAAAAAAAGAAGCAACAAGATATATCACTGTACAGGTACAAATCCCCTATGATGTATGTTATCACCATGTACATCTAAAATGTACCACTAAAATAAAAAAAAGTTCTTCAAAATGCACCTCTTCGTAAGTATTTTTGTGATATTTTAAATTTCTGCTACTTAAAAAGATCACAGATTTTATTTTTCCCAAAGTAGGTTTCTTTATTCATTGAAAAATCAAAGTATACCTATTAAGACAATCAAAATACCTATTAACATGACAGTCAAAATACAAGAAGCCAAAAGAATACAGAGATTGATAATCCTACCTACTTAATAATCTTTCATTATTTTTGGTGCATTGTACTCTAAATTTTCCACAATAGAGAGTATATAGGAAGGGAGTAAATTGTATTCAAAAATGGAATTTCATGTATCTACCTTTTAATAATCAGCTTTTTCATTTAATGTATTAGAAACATCTTTTCATGAGATTATGTAAAATTTTACATTTTTTTTTAAGATTGTATCCTCTTGTACCATAACGTGTCCCACTTGTGACTGTTCAGTTTACTTCAAGTTTATCAGTACCAAAACACTCTTTAAGAGATCTTTTTTGCTAGTCTGATTAAATTCCTATTGTTTTGTAGCTTGATGACCATTGGTAAACTTTAAGGTCAAAGATATGTCCCAATTTACATTCTTTTTTAATGTCTTCTATCACTACTAAATTGATACCATATAATTTATCATTCAAAAAACTTACATTCTGGAAAAATTTTATTGTACCTTAGTTTTCTAACCCCTTGTTTAGATCAAAGTTGTTTTTACTCCAGAGCTGCTGTGTTGCAGTTATGACAGAGTATTTAGAGATGTTAATCCCAATTTAAGATAGAATTAGGGTTCTAGGTATAAGTCTTGTGTGTTGTTGTCCTTATCTTTGTGTACAGGAGCCTTATTAAAAGAAACAGGAATGTTCTCCAGTAAATTTAGTGTTTCTGTTTTAATGTTTAGATCTTTGACCCTCTTCTATCTTAGTTTAGTACATGGTGAGAGACATGTATCTAGTTTTAGTTTTCAGCATGTGGCAAGCCAATTTTTCCAGCACCATTTGTTAAAGAGGCTATATTTCTTCCAGTGAGGGTGTTTGGCTCCTTTGTCAAAGATGAGGTATTTGAGTGTGTTTGGAGTTGTTTCTGCATCCTCCACTCTATTCCATTGATCCTCAGGTCTGTCTTTTTGCCAGTAGAATGCTGTTTTTATCACTGTAGCTTTATAGTGTAGTTTTACATCGGGGACTGTGATGCCCCCTGCCTTTCCCCTGTTGCTTAGGATTGCTTTTGCTATTCTGGGTCTCTTGTGGTTCCAGATGAAATTCATGATTGTCCTTTCTCATTTTTTGAAGTACGTTGGTGGTATCTTGATTGGAATTGCATTAAATTTGTATAGTAATTTAGGAAGTATAGCCATTTTCACTATGTTGGTTCTTCCTACCCAGGAACATGGGATATCTTTCCATTTTCTGATATCCTTTTCAATTTCCTTTTTTAGAGTACGGTAGTTCTTGATGTAAAGATCTTTTACTTCCTTTGTTAGATAGATTCATAAGTATTTTATTTTTTTGTGTGCAATTGTGAAAGGTATATCATCTGTTATTTCTTTTTCTGTGGGTTTGTTGTTTGTGTATAGGAATGCTATTATTGATTTTTGGGTGTTGACTTTGTACCCAGCAACGCAACTGAACTTTGTTATTAAATCTAGAAGCTTTTTGGTGGAGTTTTTTTTTTTTTGGGGGGGGGTCTTCTATGTCATCTGCAAATAATGATAGTTTAACTTCTTCTTTTCCTATCTTCATCCATTTTATTTCTTTTTCTTGTTTAATTGCTCTGGCTAATGTTTCTAGAACTGTGTTGAATAATAGTGGTAATAGTGGGAAACCTTGTCTTGTTCCAGATTTTTGTGTGAAAGCTTCCAGTTTCTGACCATTTACTGTGATGTTGGCCGTTGGTTTGTCATATATGGCTTTTATCAAATTTATATATACACCATCTATTCCTATTTTCTGTAGTGTTTTTTATCATGAATGGGTGTTGGATTTTGTCAAATGCTTTTTCTGCATCTATTGAGATAGGAAGAACCCTTGAAGCTAGGGGTAGGGAAAAAATTTATGAACAAAACCCAGACTGCATGGGAAACAATATAAAGAATCAGTGCTTGGGACTACATGCTACTAAAAAGCTTTTGCACAGCAAAAGAAATCACCAATAGAGCAGTACGAAAAGCCACAGAATGGGAAAAACTTTTTGCTAGCTATCCATCAGACAAAGGTCTAACATCTATAATATATAAAGAACTCAAAAAAATTACACCTCCCAAATTCAAAGACCCAATCCAAAAATGGGCAACTGAAATGAATAAACATTTCTCAGATGAAGAAATAAAAATGACAAATAAATATATGAAAAAGTGTTCAACATCACTAGTCATTCGAGAGATGCAAATCAAAACAACATTAAGATTCCATATCATTCCAGAAAGAACCAGATTTATGAAAAAATCATCCAACAACAAATGCTGGCTGGGCTGTGGGGAAAAAGGAACACTCCTCCACTGTTGGTGGGAATGTAGACTGGTCCAGCCACTGTGGAAATCAATATGGAGATTCCTCAAAAAACTACAACTAGAGGTTCCATTTGATCCAGCTAGTCCCCTACTGGGGATATTCCCAGAAGAATTAAAATCATCATACCACAGAGATATATGTACAACCATGTTTATAGCAACACAATTTGTAATAGCTAAGTCTTGGAAGAAGCCTAAATGCCCAACAACCAATGAATGGCTAAAGAAAATGTGGCTTTTCTACACAGTGGAGTACTGCACTACCATAAAAAAGGATAAACTAGAGTCATTTGTAAATGGATGTTCCTTGAGAATATACTATTAAGTGAAATAAATCAGACACTCATGAGTACACATCGAATTGTTTCTCTGATATGAGAAACCATAACTGTAAATAAGAACAAAGAGGTGTAATAGATATTATATAAAAGGAAGATAATATACAAAGGAGGGGAGTACTAGAAAGAGGGAAGGGGGAAAAGCAGGAAGGGAAAAAACGGAAAGAAAGCGGAAAGGGAAATCATGGAGAAATGTGAATAAACCTGCTGTAAATAGGGATGGAGGGAACAGAAGGGAAGGGTGCGGAAGAGGGGGGAGAACCAAGAGACACCATGTACAGGTACGAAACAAACATGATGAATGTAAAGAAAAAACAAACTAAAAAAACCATGATGAATGTGATCATTATATGTACAATGTACCAATACATGTTCTTGGTTAAAAAAAAAGAGAGAGAGAGAGATAGGAATGTAATTGGAGTATAGATTGGTTAAAATGTATTTGCTGAAATAATTTTATGTAGTTTGGTTTATTAAGTGCTGTTATAAAACACTTAATGAACACCTAACTGGGACTTCAGGCTCAGTGATTCACATATATGTGAAGAAACTGAGTTGTGAAAACTAATGTTTTATAAAAATGAAGTCAGCTCTTCATTTTGTTTCTCTCATCTATAAGAAAATCAGTTTCTCAGTCAGAATTCAACTGGGCATATACTTCAGGAGATGAAAGGCAAAGAGTTCATACAGTTATCACATTTCTTGCTTCCATTAATAAATTTACTTTGTCATAAATGCTTTACCCTCATTCATCTGGTTATTATTATGAAGACATTTTTTTCAGGTTGTCTTTTTGTTTTAGTAATTTGTATCTTTTTAAACTTGTTTATCATTAAGAAATGTGCTATTTTTCCTGCAAGTTAGTGTCTGCATTTGACACATGTATGTAGATATTTAAAGCTTATTGATTAATCATATCATAGTTAAATCGAGCAGCTTTTTAGGAATCTGTTATGATGACTTTATGCACAAAACTTTTTTTTTTTTTTTTTTTTTTTTTTTTTTTTTTTTTTTTTTTTTTTTTTTTTTTTTTTTTTTTTTTTTGGTGCTGGGGATCGAACTCGGGTCCTTGTGCACCACTGAGCTAAATCCCCAGGCAAAACTTTTTTAGAATAAGTGTGAGTACATCAAATTAAAACTATGTAATGAAAAAATAAAACACATAGAGTATTACTTAGTTTAGTTGGATTACTGCCTTAAAACATTTTATGGTATAACAGTAATTATATCACTTAAAAATTGTAGTGAAAGTTTGATGTATTTCAATGTACCAAAAACACAAGTTTAGCATTTTATATACTATGAGCTTAGTATCTTGTGTTAGTCTATTAGTGAAGGCTTCCAAAGAAATGGTGATTGTCTCTTTTCTCTTTTTTTTTTTTTTTTTTGGTGCTGGGGATCGAACTCAGGACCTTGTGTTTACCAGGCAAGCACTCTAACCACTGAGCAAATCCCCAGCCCTGGTCTCTTTTCTCTTAATCAGTTATCTCTAGCCAAGCTACTCTGTCCAATTCAGTAGCTTAGCCACAGTGTAGTTATTTAAATTAATTAAAATTAAAGCTGCAGTTCCTAGATCCACTAGCTACTCTAAATATGTTAAATAGCTACTGTGGCTTCGTGGTTACAAATTAGATAACTCAGATAAAGAAATAAATCCATTGTCACAGAAAGTCCTATTGGACATTTTGGTTAAAGAACAGGTAGCTAAATTAGGGAGTAGAATTGAGTGTGGATTGTTATTTTTTATACCATTTTAGTAATACACAGTTGTTATGTAGGTGTGCTTCCACAGCTTTCCAACTGTTAGAAAGAAAAAGTAGAATTCACTGAGAGGGTTTTCGTTTTTCGACAAATCATTTGCAATTCATACATCCTATCAATACAAGAATCTATAGTTCCAGTTTGTTTTTCTTGATTATTTGAGATTGAGGTTTATCTTTCAGTAGTTTCTCTCTGAACTCTTACCTCACTGCAGTTGGCCCTTAAAATTCAGTTAGTGAGTTAAGCTGATTTGATTAACTGCTTAATCCTACTGCTAGCACCCACAAAAAGTTAACATGGCATAAATATCCCTGAGCTGAAGTCTGCTGTATAAGACGACCTGTTTGTATGTCTTTCTTTAGGGCAGTGATTCGCAAATGTGGAAAATGAAGTTGCTGAACCCATCTGTGTTGCCTTAGTGTGGGCACCGATAATTCCATCTGCTAGCAGTGCATATATAAGAAGTTACCTTTTACTTTTAAACAGTATGTTGGGTACTTGAACATGGCAGACTCTGTTTAGGTAATTAAGCAGCTTTTGAGTGAGCTAAATGCATAAGGGTTTTATGCATAAGGGGAAAGGAATGGGGCACTCATTTATCATGGTACTCCTGGACACACAAGGAGCAAATGATAAAAATTTCAAAGAACCAGAAACCTATTCTGTGTGGATTTGGAAGGAAGTAGGTATTCCAACTATTCATCCTTGCCTTCACACCTTCGGTCTAATTTCCCACCTTTGGTAGTAGGACAGGAGAGACAATCTGAGCATTGTCCCACTGACTGCCAGTGATTGGCATTATAAAATATGGTAATAGCTTTTCTTGAATCTTGACTTGGCCACTGCTTGCTGATCAAATGCATAGTAATGTCGTCAAGTTGGCTATCAAAACATCAGTGAGACACTGAGTGTTTACACTGCAGCACTCTGGACCTATGTCAGCGTACAGTCATGATGTAGTACAGGTGGCCTGACATGCCTTTCAAGCCTGTGAGGCCCCAGGTACATGTGCATTCATGAAGGGAGTGATAATAATTGTTTTGATTGAGGAACACATGCCTTTTTCATATAGTAGCTACTCCTCAATACAAGTCACTTGCTCCAAATGTGATTGTGTTTTTATGAGAAATTAAAAAAAATTAATAAGTATATATAAATCTAATTTTTTTTTCTTTAAGACATTTGGAGCCCAAACAGAACTTGTCTGTGCCTTGAAACTGTGGGTGGCTCATCTCTCCTGACCAGACTTTTCCCCCATTCCTTTTTTTCCCAGAAATTGTTACCTATTCCTCAGAAACAAAGAAGTAGCCTCTCTTTTTGGTCTTTGCTAATGCAGCTATTTGGCTATCTTCCCAATTTTACAGTTAATACTTGTGTAAAGAAGCACGATATTACTAATTAATATGGACAATGCACATGCAGATGGCTATATCCCCTTTCTAGCAACCAAGGTTATGATCATCACAAAAAGAAACACACCTTAAATCTTGGAAAGTTATTCAGGCTGAAAAAATATGAGCCTCCATAAAAAAGATTTTAAAGAAGTACTACATGAATTATTGCATAAATGTTTGACATATTTGAAGGCAGTGTGCTTGAAATTTTTTCACAGCATGTTAACGACCTGGCTAAATTTTGTCTTTTAAACATTAAGAAAGAACACTCAAATCTACCCCTTGGAAAAATCTATACTGCCAGTTCTCTAGTTCTGCTCAAGTTTGAAGTAAAAGTTGAACTGCTTACTAACCTTTCACTGATATGATACATGTGTGTTGCAACTGTACATTCAACTACTGCTTGTCTATGTGCTGTACCTCTGGAACACCAAAGTATTTGGAAAATGGAATACATAATCAAATTGAAAATATCTAGTTGACAACAACTAAACATACATATAAGCCAGTCAGATGATGTGATTTTAGTACATATGAAGTATAAAACTATGCAGCATCAGTATAGACAGTGCTATTTGATAGTACCAGCTGGTGAACCATCAGGGAAAGAAAGCTTGTTTTATCACCAGGAAGTCACAAACAAGATTGTCTTGCCAGAGGTTATGGGTAAAAGCAGAGGATAATGGGATATGTGGTAGAACTTTTTTTTTTCTTTTTGAGAGAAGTGCTCACAGTGTAGTCCAGGCTGGCCTGGAACTCATGATGGTCCTCCTGCCTCACCTGCTTGAGTGTTGGGATTACAGGTGTGCATCACCACACTGTGCAAGTGTTTTGTTATTTATGGCTTTTTTTTCAATGCTGTTTGGAGTACTATCTTTGTTAAGGAAAAAATATTTATTGCTATCATAGGCAGATTGCATATAAAATAGAAATAACCTCCATTTTAAAAGGGTGTCAGTGGTACCTAACTAGAGGTAAAAGATCTACATTTGTGTAGCTTTTGCTCTTCTGTAGGTTTAACCAACTTTTCATAAAACAATTTATCTTAGAGAGTTAAAGAATAGAAGTGTGGTGGGGCCAGAGATACAGCTCAGTGGTGGAGCGCTTGCTTAGCTATGTGTAAGACCCTCCTAGGCTTAATCCTTAGCACCACCACACACATACATAAAAAGATTAGCAGTATGGGGACATCATGCCAGATGGGTTAGTGGGAAGTTTTATGAAGTGTTTAAGAATGGTGTATATTAAAAATCCAGGATAAATGTGGGAAAAAATAAAATTGTTGAGTAGGAGCAGCTTAACTTTTTAAAATACCACAGTTTATACCGAGATGCAGACATTTCTAAAATACCCTCTATCCAAAAGAAACTGATTTTTTTTAAAAAAAATTAGCAATTATGTTTGCTAGTTAAGGTCTTGGTTCTCTAATAATAATGACCTCATCACAGAAAAAGTGATGTGGACATCTTTGAGCCCTGTTTTAAGGAAGTTTTCATTAAAATTAGGATGTCAATTACTTAGGCCTTTAAAATTTTTATTAGCAAGGAAATTGTAGTGCAGTCTTTGAACTGGTCTTGAAATCTCTTAAAACTCCAGCTCCTCAAAAGCATCGATTCATGTAATTGCATTTAACTTCATTCCCTTTCAAAAGCCACTTAGGAAACAAATTCGTGCTCAGAGCTATTTACACTTATAAATGCAATGAAAATTTAAAAGTCTTTTGGGAAACTCTCTGATAATCTCTCATAATAGTAATGGTTGCTTTTCCCATATTATTTGTTTTTTTTTTTTTTTTTTTTTTT
>PVJO010022402.1:0-28115 GCA_004026905.1 Hystrix cristata | reverse complement strand
TTGTTTTTCTTAGTTCCTCTGTTTTTTTATCTGTGTCTACCCTGAACTCACTAAGCAAATCTTTCATTATATTGGTCATCTCTTTCCTGACCTGGTCTATTACCTCTAGCCTGATGTTCTCTATTGCTGCGCCTATCTGTTTTTGAACTTCTGTTGCTATCATCTCTGAGAGTTTGGTTGGGTGTCTTCTGACATCCTCAATGTTATTGTCCTCTATATTTATTCTGGTTGGGCTGGGGGTCTGGGGTTGCATTTTGGTTCTATGTCTGGTCATTTTCTTTGTATACATATGTACTTTACCCCTTTTAGTTTGTTCTCCAAGTTGGTTTGATATTTTCTTTGCATGAGGTTACAAAAAGGTAGGTAATAGCATCCTCCTTGGGAATGTCTGTTTGTGTAGTTTCTTCTGGGTATATGTGTTTCTTGGTTCTTATAACCTTTAGTCCTCCAGGGTTATCTTCAATGACAAGGTCATAGTTGGCTCTACTTGGTAATGGTGACTTCAGAGAGGGGAAGGGAAAAGAAAGTAACAAGGAAAAAAGCTAAAAGAGGGACAATGGGAGAAGAAAGAGGAGGAAAAATCAAACATACAGACAACAAAGAAAAAAAAAAAAACCAGAGAGAGTGTGGGTGGGAAAACAGCATAAGATAGTGTCACCAGAGAGGAGGCCTACATTTTATGCATGTTGATGGGTTCAGACCCTGCCGGCGTGCGGGCCCAGGCTTCAGTCTTTTGTCCCTGGAGCCGACCCTCTCTCACCTGAGTGGGAAAATCCCACGTCCAGGAGGCCCCACCACCACTTTTGGGTGCCCGGGACGGAACCGAGAAACACTTTTTCAGTTTTAGATTTAACATTCTACAGGATGCCTCAGTTAAATCTGCATGTCTAGCAGTTTTATAATTTACGTAACTAAGTTCATCCATTGAAAGTGTACAGTTTACTGGGTTTTTAGTAAATATTCAGACTTGTGCAGCCATCACTGTAATCTCATTTTAGGGCATTTTCATCAACCCTAAGGCAATCTTTATATCCATCCACAGTCACTCTCTAGCTCTAAGCCAATCCCCACACCCACCACCCAGACCCAGATGACCACTCATCCCCTTTCTGTCTCTAAAATATGCGTTTTTACAACCAGGACATTGCCTGGCAGTTCCTAGAAGTGAGAATCATGTGATAAATGTTATCCTCAAATTTGTAACCTTTGAAAAAACGTATTTCCTTCCTATGTCACTGAGTTTCCCCTCCTCCATCCATCACCTTTCTTTCACCACCACCTCCAGAAGTAAACACTGTTCTTCATTTAATAAGCATTTATTAAGGACCTATTATGTGTGTGAACTGTGCTCCCCCTTGGGGTGATCAGTGGACAACGCAAAGCTAAGCAAGACAAAACAATCACAAACAAGCAAAGCACAGAAGTCATGGTTCTGCATGCTAAAAAATGCTAAGTTCTATGGGAAGGAGAGACAGTGGAGCTAGAGGAGGCGTATTGGGAAGGTCAGTACACTGGGAAGCAGCAGGTTACTGCTGGGATTGGGATTCCCAACGGGCATCCCCAAGGAGTCATGGTGTGCAAGGCCTAAGGGAGGTGAGGGAAGGACCTCAGCAGGTATCTGGGAGATGAGCATTTTACGCACAGGAAAAGCCCTGGACAAGAGCCCTCTGGTAGAGGGCACAGGTGACAGGTTTGAGGAATAGTGAGGAGGTCGGTAAAGCTGAAATGGAGTAAGAAGACAGAGAGGCAAATAGGGCAGATCCTGGGCACCATGACAGGGTTTTGAGCAGAGGGGTAGCATGACCTATATTATACTCTAACAGGAGCACTTGGACTACCGTATGGAGGAGGCACCAGAACAGATGTGGGAACCTCCTGAACACTATTAAAGGGGCCCCTTAGGGAGAGGCTCTCAACCTTCACCGTATATTGGCATCACCAAGCAGTTTTTAAAAACTGCCCTGAGTTACAAAACCACTAATTGGCCCAGGGTGCAGCCTGGGCGCTGGGATTTGTCAAAGCTGCCTGGCTGATTCTGATGAATAGCCCAGGCTGACCAGTAGAGCCTTAGGAGTATTAAACATTCTCACTTGTTTGACTTTGCAACTGGGAAACAAAACCTCACAGATAACCCTGCCGGCTTCTTGGCATAGCTGTGCCTAGAGCCACGCAGAGATCTGGCCGCCGTGGCAGCGGCAGGGCTGGTGCTGCTGTGTGCAAACTAGGATCTGGCTGACGGGGGCCTACCTAAGCTATCAATCCTTGAGATTCATGCCATTTTTCAGCGGGACTCAAACACAGGCCTCTGAATATGAGAGCCAGTTTTCTCCTTGCACCTAAGAAAGAGCTTGTTGTAATATATCGGAGCAGACAAGAAAGCCAAGACTTGAACCTTCAGAATTGAGTATGTAGTTCACGCAACAAACAGTATTTTAGCATAATCATGACAGTGTACCAGGCACTGTGCAAGGAGCTGCAATAAAAATAAATAAATAAATGAAGTCTTACCATCCTTGCCCAGGCCAAATGGCTCAAAGTCAAGGCCGTATAGTATTTCAAAATGTGTTATTTGTAGGAAGGTTTTAAATAAGCCAGAGGGAGGAGGATCCTTCAGTTGCATATTTGAGTTGTTGGCATTTCTAATTCAGAGGAATGAATAGAACATTATTGTGTTGCATAGGCACAAGTACGGCAGGGAAAAAATATGCTCGGAGCTGTGAGCTGAACATGAATCAGCAATCTCATTCTATTGTTCAAAAAATAATCACCATGCTGGGAGTATGGAATTTAAGAATCATGCAGAAGTGCCCCCCCCCCCAGCGGGAAACAGACACTGGCTAAAACATGGCATCTTGTTTTCTGGCTTCCTGAGCTGAAAGGAATGTAAAAAACTTGGAGAGGATTTAGGGAAAGCTGATTTGTAAATATGGAAAATACAGCCCGTAAGAAATGGGAGATGATTTAGACCCAGCCTTGGCAACCTCTCGGGGGTGGCACGCCAGCGAAGTGTTTATTCACTCTCATGAGCAAGGAGTAGAGCTGCCCCAGCTTCAAAAAATAACAAATGTTTCTAAGTTCCTATTACACATGGCTCACTCTGCCAACTTGGGAAAGGAAGAAGAGTGGTCCCTACCTTTTGAAGACCTCGTAGTCTGTAGCAGTGAGCAGCAGAGCCCACAAACACTGTGAAGCGATCATTCTCAGTCGGACCTTGGAACAGCCCAGAGGGCTGAGGCCCACCCTCAGAGCTTCTGATTCAGTGGTACCTGGCAGATGCCGTGCATCTGCACTTCCAGCACACCCGCCAGGGAAGCCGATGCTGCTGATCTGCAGACTGCACACTGAGAGCCCTACCCTAAGGAGATAAATACAGGGGGCAGGTGAGGAGGGTGAGTGTGGGGCGCAGCAGGAGTCCTCTAGAAAGGTTCCATTAATCTGTTGGTGCTGCAGCAGGTGTGAATCTGTTCTCCAGAAAATTGCTAATGTGTTCTCATTAGCAATGTGTGTTGCATAAACTATGCTGGTTGTGATTTTGCCACCATTCAAGGAAGAGGAGGAGAGTTCGCTGCATGACTAAGAAACTCAAACAGGACATACCACAAGGGGGCTGTGTCCAGTGACTCCAGATCAGTGAGTGTGCCCATGGGTTCATAGCAGCACGGCAAATGGTTTTGGGGATCAGAGGGTAACAGTTCCCACATTCAGGCCCTCGATCAAGTGTTTCTGTCAGGAACAGAAGTTCTCACTAGAGTCCCAGGGGGTCTTTTTTAAGTTAACAGGCTTTGTCCAGCCCTGGAGAAGATGGGCAGAGCTCCACAGGATTCTGCCATGAACCTTATCTTGAGAAGTGAGGGCCACTTTTCCTACAGCCTCCAGGGTTGTGCCCACAGTCATATAAGCAGAGAGCAAAGCCAGTCTGAAAAGGAAAAAAGCACTCACATTTCATGTCTCATCACTTTATTACTCTAGGACTTGAGTGTCCCAAATTTAGGGATGTCCAAATAAAATGCACATAGCCTTCAAAGAAGGGAATAGTCCATCAACAGAACCAGGTGTCTCACCTAAAATTGTACCTTTTCCCTGGAAATGTCCCAGAGAAGGCTGAGTGTGTGCTGTCAGAATTGAGAGGTGATGTCCCCCACCAGGACGGCTCCTTTGTTCCCCTAGCATGTTCCTGAGTAGTGAAGGCTGGGGTTCTCAACACATGGTCCAGAGTGTAGCAGATCACCTGAGAACTTCTTAGATATGCAAACTCTCAGGTGGTCCCAAACTCGCCGAGTCAGAAACTCTGGGGGTGGCACCCAGCAAGTTGTCATAACAAGCCCTCACATGCTCGCCAGAGTTAGCAAACCATTAGCTCAGCTGGTATGGCGGGGAGCTGCAGGTAACTCACTGCAGAACAGGATGGAAATGCAGGCAACCTGCCATTTTTCCAACAATTCAGGTACTCGTCCAAGTATTCTGGCATGTTTAACTCCTCCTGTTCTTTTGTCACATTTTCACTTAAGAACCTAAAGTGTTTGATATCCAGCCAGCTTCTCAACAAGCTTCAGCGTCCCCACAGTTCCCAGTGATAACAGGCTTATTGTATTCACTTCATCTCAGCACTTACATCTGGGTTCTTTCCCTTTTTTAGATTCTTCATCACATTCTACCCCTGCAGTGGGGTTTAGGAGACTGTCGAATGACAACCTTACCAGGACTGTCTTAAATCCTACTCCCCTGTGCGTCTCTTATTCTCTCCTCCTCAGTAACAAGACACACAGACTCACTTCGCAGTGGGAAGCTTAAAAGGTCAAATTATGTGGCCATGATCTCACAAACATCAAATAGTTTCAAATCATACCCTTGGACTTTTCACTGATTTCCGAATATGGTATCACCATGATGCCCAAACTCTGTGCCAAGGCACCCCTGGGCATGCCACATCCAACTCACGAGAACACAGTGGGCTATTTTTCATTTTTGAAGGAAACAAACAACTGCTAGACACCATGAAAATACTACTATTAGACTATTTAGATCTAATTATTTAATAAACGGAGCAGTTAATGTATTTATTTTGATGCGGGGTCACCATAAAAAATTATTAAAACACTGAGTGCCATGCACTAAGAACATGTGGCAGTCTGTGTGATAACATCTCCATCCCCAGGTGTGTTTGCACTGTATACTTTCTGGCAGGGTCACACATTCAACCAGCATATTTAAGGAAATACACAGTCCAAATTTATTTTAAATGTCAGTGGAAAAAACTAATAGAAAACTATAGTTACACATACCTTCAAGGGGCTTCTTTTCTTCCTAACCTTCCTACCCCAATCTAGCTGTCCCAGCCACCTGACTCAACCCTTAACCAGAGTTCCTATCATTAAAAAAAATAAAACCTACTTGGCTACTTATGTCACAACCCTTTCTCCATGACTTAGATATGATGGGTCAATTCTTACAAACTTGAACTAATAATTTATCTGATGCATTCCTGAAAATCACCCTTAAAACTTATGGTCAAAGGACAAAATTCACACTGTGTGTCATAGTGTGCACCTGACACCTTATTGGAAGCCACAAATCTGCTGATACAATTGACTGGGAGGAACATTACCAAGTCGGATTCAACAAGGACCCAAGGAAGGAGCCCTGGTGGCTGGGGACGATGCTAAGGTCTGTTTCTGCAGGAACATTGCAATGAAGCTCCCCTCATCTGCCCACTATTTGGCATTTAAGAAGTAATAGCTATTACTCTATTTATTAGGAGCATTTTATTTTCATCTTCAGGGAGTTTTAGGAGCAACGTTGTCTTTGTAACATCCCCTTAGGAAGATTATTGTTTTTATCCCAAGCTTGAAAATCTGCAAGGAACTCACTGCAGATTCCAGAGGCACCAGCTAAGCCTGGGAGACGCTGCCAACCCGGGGATGAGGGTGGGTTATTTATTTTTTACTCTAGGTGATATTCCCCTCTCAAGCAGTCAAGGAGTAGAGTTTTTCCTTAGGAAGCCATCCAGGGTTGAGGGAGGAGTGGGTTGTTTGTTGTCTAATTCGTCATCAAACACTCAGTAATCAATAATAAATCATTTGCTTCCGCGTGACTGTTTTATTTTCATATTCTTGTTTGTTGTTTTCCATGCATGTGTCTCAGTGAGTCACCTAACCACAATTACATATTCAGGCATCTGGTGGTTTTGGATGGTACCTTCACCCTTCCGGAATTATTTCATTCCCCTGACACGATGAATGTGTTTGCAGTCCCTTCGTCGTGCACACGTGCATGCGCACACACACACACACACACAAACACACGTGCGCGCGAACTGTATTAAGCTTCTCTTTGGTTTGTGCTGGAGGAGCTGCGCTGCTCTCCACCAGGTGTCAGTAGAGGCAGTTTGAATCGCTGGTCTGTGCCGCCTGAGCGGCTGTTGAAGTGATTGCTCCTGGGTGGGTGTAGGGCTGTCCTCAAAGCACCCAGCCCCTCTCCCTGCAGAGACTCACTCCCCTTTCTGAAAAGTATTCAGAAATGATAGTCCACTCATGGAGAAAGGGAGTCACAAGGAAAATGCATCACAAACACAGCAAGCAGCCAAGCTGATGCTTTTTGGAGTTGGCCTCATAAAACTTTTACTGGCTGGCTTTTCCTTGACTTTTCTATCACTGTATTATTTGGCTAAAAAGAACTCCATGTTTCACACAGTGTGACAATAATTTAGATGTAGCGAGTGGTTTTAAATTTGCACGGAGCTTTTTGATTTGTTCTAAAGCCCACTCTGACTCTAGGAATCCCAACACACCCACTGCTGACCTCAAAGCAAGAATAGAACTTTGTCTGGTCCATGGCCCAGAATCTCACACTTAAGGGTGAAAGAATACCACCCTACATACCTGTATTTATCCTATTTAATCTGCACATTCCCCTTGGAAGGAGACTATCTTATCTCCATTTTAGGAATGCATATCTTGATTCTAAATACCCATATGTCACTCTGTTAGTAAGCATCAGGGCCTATGTTCTTTCCAACATGCATGAGAACTTTACCTGCAAGAGAGAGAGAAAAAAAAAAAAAGATAAAGGTAAGGGAGGGTACAACATTTGGCATGGACATAAATAGGTTAAAGAGAAGAAGTGAGCCCTAGAATAAGATGGTTGGACAGTAATTAAACAGGCAGGAAGGGTAAGGTAGAAGTAAAGGCTAATCATTTTGCAAAGAAAAACCACCAGAAAATTAACCACAGCAAATTAATCTCAGTCTCAACCACAGGCCCTGGTTGTATTGTTTCCCTTCCTAAGGGCAAAACACAGTGACTGCTTAAAGTCTGAAATGGAAATTATAGCTTTGCCCTTCAAGAATCATTTGCTAATGTCTGCTACGTGAGGTTTGAGCGTCCTGCCATACCCAGCAGAGGAATTCTGATGTTGCCTCCCCTCTAAGAGGTGATCTGCAGAGATTAACACCCAGGCCACCAGATAGGCAGGGCTTCTACTGTTATTCTACATCTTTATTAAGTGACTCAGAGACTTATACTACCTTTTAATCAGTCCCCCATACAGGCAAAATGAATCACACTCTCCTCAGTGCCTTCAAGTACATCTTTCATGCGTCTCGTTCAGCTCTTCTACCCCTGAGTTACGGGTTAGTTCTTCACCTCAGTCTCCCAGGGTGGGCTCTGTGCGTAATAGGTCTTGAATGACCCAGAGCCTGCGTTGGTGTCTGATGGAGTAAAAGGGACCACCATAGACTAAATCCTCGCTGGAAGATGGCTTACTGGCTTCCAGGCTTGCTTTTTAGAATCCTGCCTTTCTTCTACCCCCAAAGGGACCTTCTCTTTGTCCCAGACCAAGAATAGCTTTCATGTCTCCTTTCATTCAATTCACTAAATTATGCTTATTCGATTTATCTCTCTTCCACTATCTACTTACATTTTAATAGTTCGTGATCACAGTCCGTAGCCAAAGCTTAATTCGAATCTGTGAGTAGGTGTGTGGTGTCTGTGAGCTTCCTGAAAATGGATGCCAGGTTCTTCGCTCGTTTCTCCAGGGAGGGGGCCGAACATGCATTGTATTCCCAGAGTAGACCACATCCCCTGCATCTGAAATCCGCTAAGCTGAGCCGTGCAACTTTAGAGGAGAAATTGAAGAGGCACCATGGGGCAGGCCCTCGTGGCTATTAGCTGATCCCTGGAGCCATATCACACATTGCACTGCTTTCTGCAGCACAAGGGTGCTGGTCTTCTCTGAGGCTTCCTGTGTCCTGAAAACAAAAACCACCCTCAGATCCAGGAAGGATGATCCTCTGATGGCTGCCTCTAGCTATGAAAGCTGCAGCTTCTTGAGCCTAGGGTGGAGGAAAGTCTCCTCAACACTGGCAGCATCCCCAAATCATTCTTGTTGCACTGAATATACTTAAACTCTCTCCCACATGACAGCTTCTCAGACATATGGAAACCACTATTGAAACTTTGTGTGACATTCTCTAGGTTTCTTCCAACATTTCTTAGACTTCATCCAGGAGACTCTACATGAGACACCTGCCTCTCTTGGAACATGTCTGCCCAGGTGTGCTCTGACGCTCGTCCTCAGGTCACACTTCTGACGTGCAGACAATTAGCCTCGGAGTTAGTAGCAGTAGCCCTAGCCCACCGTACATTCCACAGAGTCCAGTGTCTGCCAATCTCTCTGGACTTAGTTCCTAAATGATGGCAGTAATTCCTTTTATTTTTCAGTTTCCAAGGACTCAATAACAACTTTATCCTCATTTGTATTTTTAGAAAATATATAAAAATGTGTGTGTTGGAGGGGCAGATGCCCACTCTCCACTCTTCCAAGGGAAATGAGTTTTACTAGGGATGGGGCATTGGCCTCAGCACTGCTCCCTTGGCACATGTCACCTGTGATTTGTATTTTTAGCTTCTCCTGCCCAGCCAGCTTTTAAAATGAATTATAAATTCCTTGAGGGCAGAGCCTCCATCTTAACCTATCTATATTCCCAGAGTTTATCCTGGTGGTAAATGCTCACATCTCATTCATCACCACCATTTCTACCTCCTAAATGCTCAAGTCCCTTGTATTCCCACCTCCTCCACTGCCACCATCTAAGTGCTATCCCCTTTCTTCTCTCTCCCAGACCTCCTGTGAGAGGTGGAATCTATATTCTCTTTTGCATTTAGTTTTCAGCAAGACTCTCTCCCTCTGTTAGATTAGAAGCCCGTTGTGGGCAAGCCAAGTGTTGTCTTGAAACAAACCCCAAAGCTTTTCCTAAACAGAGTAGGCCTCCGTCAAAGTCTGTCCACTGACCAGACACGTGAATGTAAAACACAAAAGGGAGTTTCTCCACTTCACAGCACCGGCCTAGGAGACTAAATGGAGTGGCATTCTCTCCTAACTGAAAACTCTACCCTGACCGCTGAGCCATGGGACTGGCTTTAACGAAAGATACAAGGACTGGACCTTGTCTCAGGGCTTCCCGATGTTCTAGTTGTGAGTCCCTCCTCAGCAGAGCCGCCCTTCCCAGCCAGTCACCACCTTCACTCCCTCCTTGGTGCCCTGCTTAACGAAGCCCTTGCTGTTCTTGCTTCCTGCCTGGCAAACAAATCACTCAGCTGGCCTTTTTTAAAGCCCTCTCCCCTCTGACCCCACAAACCGCTGGTGATCCCTGGACCCGGCTTGTGGCCCTGGAGAGGACCAGATCTGAGTGCCTCATTGCAGAGCACTCTGCTGCCCCACGGTGTCTTATAAGATGACAGGACATGAGGCCCTGGGACACCTGCTTCCCCTGGAAGGTTTTTAAAAGCTTTACTTGGATTATATTTAAAACTCTAGAGCTTGTTGAAGGAAAAAATACTAAATACTACTATAGTGATACTAGTATTACTATACTCTCAATGATATAGTAATACTAAAGCACTAAGCCATGCCGTAGTTGAAGAAAAAAAGTACTAAAGGAAAATTAGTACAGTTTTGTATACTAATTTTAAACATTAACAATTTTCTCTATCCTCAGATACTTTGTTTTACACACAATATTTTTCTGTAGCTCATACACATATTCGATTGCAATTTTGAAAATAAGAATATTGTAAGTTGATGGTATAGCAAGGATATAACTGAGATTTTGGAACTGTAGCTTTAAGATGATAAAAAACATGCAAAATTATTCTGACACATTTGCATTAAAGTTATATTTTAATCCAGGTGTTATCAGTCATGATTCTTGGTTGCAAGTGACAGAAACTAGACCTAGAGCAGCTTATGTGAAATGGGAACACTGGTTCAGAGTAACAGGAAAGAGCTGAGTGGCCACAGTCTGGAGGCTGGAGGGGTGCAGCTGGGCCTCAGGGAGAACAGAACGAGAGGTGTGAGTGAGGCCACAGCGTTCTCCTTTTCCTTAGGCGCTCTATGAATGTCAGATTCATTCTCTCACCTTCACATGGGCTTTCTCCACGTGGCTGAGAGACATAGCCACAAACACGTTTAGAGTTTTAATGTCTGATGAATTCTTCCTCTGAAGAAGAAATAATAGCATCCCCTACTCTCCTTCCTTATTACCTTCTCTCTCTCTCTCCTGCTCAGTATCCTGAAAAGCCATCTTATTAGCTCATTTCTGGTCTTGGACCATTTTGGCCAGGGGTGTGGGTTACTGTGGTTGGTCCAGCTTGAATCAAGTTCCTTATCTTCCCCAGCACCTCCAGAATGTCATGTGAAACATGGCCATTCCCATGGGTTGGAAGAGGGAGGTAAATGACAGGATAGTTTTAAACCAGAGAGCACAGGCCAGATATTCAACACTATCGGCATGACCTGTGCTCTCATTATAGGACATCTTCAAACCTGGTCCCCCAAACCAGCATACAACTGGACAAGTGGCTCAGGGTGGGTGGCAGATTGTGGCTGGTGACCTTTGGCAAGTTGACTAGGAGCAAGAACCCATTTTCCAGGTAGTTATTATTCATCTTCTCCATCAGCTGCCAATTCAGATGGCTTCCAACATGCTATATTATCTTATTTTTATTTTCCTCAATTATTCAACATACAGTTGTTGAGTTCCTATTGTGTATCTGACACTCTGCTTCATGTGGAAGGTACAAAAATGAGAGTAACAGGCCCTGCCATAAATAGATTCCAAGCTGGTGGGAAAGGCAGCCATGTAAATCTATAATTTTCACTGGGTGTGACAAGAACTATGATCTGGTATGAATTCATTGTCTGGTATGAGATGTAGAGTCAGGATGAAATGTCATATATAAATCCGTCTGGTGACCATAGTTCACACGCTTCCTCTTCTGTCTGCTTCCTCCTCTTCAACATCAGTCTGGTTCCTCCTGATCCAATGGAACTCATGTGCACGGAACTTCATAGTTTGCCCATCACTTTCTCACTCATGTCCTCTTTACATCTCAGAAACATGAACCTAGTGAAACAAGTAAAGTGTGTATTAGTTTCCTTGTTCTTCACTAAAGAAATGAGGACTCCAGCACGTTGAAGTTTCCTGTCAGTATGTGATGGCACTGGCCTTCAAACCCATGTTTAGGGCTTCAGTGCTGCTCCCGGGGCAATATGTCGTCACTGTCTTCTACTGGACACAGAATACCCTCCAGAAAAAGAGATTTAACCCTCCTCTGTCCCCAGCAGGATGCTGCAGTACTCAGGCCCGTGTCCATCTGTGCACATTCCCCAGGACTCTTCCCTTGGTCAGTGTCCCTCTGGTCAACGACACTGGGCCTCCTTCTTGTTCTTGTTAAGAGAACATGGTCAGCACTGGCCACAGAGAGGTCATAAGTGAGCAGATGAGGGATTCGGTCTACAGCACTTTGTCTAAGACTTTAAAGTGCGTGTGAATTATTTGTATTTTTTTCAGTGCAGAGTCTGACTAAGGTAGGACCCAAATTTCCTGTTTCTAACAACCTATGGCCTGGTGCTGAGATTGCTGGTACGCAGACCACACTTTGAGAAGACTGAAGATGCCCCTACATCTTAGCCAGTCTTGAGGAAAACAGCAAATTTTTTTTCTTAAAAAGCTGAGGTAGAAAACAATATGACCTTGAGAAAAACATTACTTTGCAAACATGTTTATAGAAGGAACACTTAAATGAAAATTAAGAGGTCTTTTGAACCTATACATGTCAATAG
Organism: Hystrix cristata; assembly: GCA_004026905.1. Taxonomy (NCBI): domain Eukaryota; kingdom Metazoa; phylum Chordata; class Mammalia; order Rodentia; family Hystricidae; genus Hystrix; species Hystrix cristata. The sequence continues at coordinate 15,995 of PVJO010022402.1, read as the reverse complement.
CCCACTTATACTTCTTTCCCTAGATCTGAGTTTAGAGTAGCAAATGTCACCTCAAGCTAATTAATGCATATGTGATCATTTGGAACAATAACATTATAGAAATGCAAATCATAATCTATATTATTTTTTCTTGTATTTTCTCTTTGTAGGAGATGTCAGTGAAAAGAGAGATCCAGAATGATTACTAACCTATGACTCCCAACAGTATGACAGGTATCTAATATTTTTTCTTACTTTTCTTTGTGTGTCTCCATTTTTGTTCTGCCTAAAGTGAAATGTAGGGTCCCTGAAGAGTCAGCTGAGTCTAAGCAGCAATTATTTCCAAACCAACAAGTATCGTTATTCCGTATGAATACATCCCTATAAAATGTCCTTCATCTTCAAGAATTATGAGATATATCACCACCAGAGAAATGACGGAGAGGAAATGATAATTCTCAGCAAAAGGATAGTTTTCAGCCATCCTAAGATCACCCCTACACACCAAATATGCTTACTCTTTACAGTCATTCAGATCCTTGTAATAAATGGCTCCCCATCCTTAGCGACTGACCGTGGTGTCCATGTCATTTCCCAAAAGTGAGCTGTTTCTTCCACTGAGCAGTAGACTCAGAATGGAACACGATTAGATCGCCTATGGCCCATACAAGCCATAAGACTCTTAGCGAGGGTCAAAAGAGAGATAGAATGACTCCCAGAAGAATATAAGTTTGTAGCTGAACATGGTGGCACAGGCTGTAATCCCAGCACTTGAGACCTGAGAGGAGGCTCTTGAGATTAGGGCCAGTGTGGGCTACTGTCCAGCCTGGACTCCAAAGTGACACACTGTCACAAAAACAAAACAAGAAAGGATGCTATCATCTCTTTCCATGACACCCCATGCCATGTCTCTCAGACACAGAACATATTTTTATTTATTTATTTTTCTACTTCTTTCTTTTATTTATTTATTTTTCTACTTCTTTCTTCTGCCCAAGTTCACTCTGCAGAGCCATTTTCTCTGAATCTCTAATTTGCCTTTTAAATAAACTTTGTCACCACCAAAAAAAAAGGAATGTAAGGTTGCAAACACACAATTCTTAATACAGCACTCAGAGCAGGGGTTACACACTGCAAGGCCCTAGGGATCAAGAAGATAACACCAATGAATAAAATGTTTGGGTGGGGGTAAAAACAAACTGGAGAACTCAGTTTTCCTCTGAAAAGAAACCATCCTCCACTCTAGGCAATCACTGACAAATGGAAGCCATCTGTGTTTATGGACTTAGAATATTTGGGAGAAGTTGTAAATCCAGGTTTTAAATGAAATTTTTAAATGTTACCAGTTAATCTAATTTGGATAAAGAAAATGTGGTATTCATATACAATGGAGTACTACTCTACCATAAAGAAACATAAACTTGAGTCATCTGTAGGAAAATAGATGAACCTTGAGACCATGACGTTAAGTGAAATAAAACAGATACACAAGCTGATAAAAGATAGGTAATAGGAAGTAGGGGAATAGATTTTGTTCAAATGGGAAGAGGATAAAGAGATGGAAGGAGGGGGCAGGGAGAGAAAGGGATGTAACAAAGAATTGAGATGTCTTATGTACATGCCTCCCCACAAGGAATGTAATCTTTTCATAATGCAAATGTACTAATACAAATTTAAAACTGAAAAAAGAAAAAATATTATAAGACTCACGAGCCAGTCTACTTAAGTTTGCTGACTGGACTTAACCCAGCTGTCAGTTTATTACCCATGCTGTACACCTGCCAGCCTAGTACCAAGCACATGACTAGCCTTTTGGTTACCATGGCAGCATGGCAGATACCCATAAACCCCTGCACATCATGGACGCAGCCTGCCTTTTGATAATGTGTTCATGTCATCTCACTCTCTGGGATGAACCAAACGTGCAGGACAGTTTCTCTAAAAACCCATTCTCTAGTAGACTTGAAAAACTAAAGCAACTGAAAGTTGTCACCTTGCTGTCTGAAAGTTTGAAAGACACCCAGTGACCACAAACATCACCTCTCTCAGCCCCTACACCTGAGCTCTTGATGTACCAAAAAGATAGAGTACCTTGGAAAACCAGATGATTCACATCTGTACGAAATGAGGACCTCAGATTCACATCTCATCTTTTCCTCATTTTATTGCATATTAGCAAATACCAAAACCTACCCACTCCTGTTTTGGTTCCACTAACAAGATCAACCCTTCCCCACTCAAATCTTCTATGTCACAAACCTGCTCATTCAGTGGAAAATTGATGTAGATCAGCCTTAGCGATAGCCTCCATGCTCGTGGAGATGCTGCGTGGGAATCCCTGCCAGGAAGAGTGATGGCTTAAATTTTGGGAGATCACATAAGTGTGAGCAAGTAGCGATACTGCAAAACCAAGAGCAAGTGTCCACCTCGTAGAAAAGGACAGGGTCAGATCAAGGCTACATAAGAGTGACTCTCTGCAGGTACTCTGTGATAATTTGTGTACTTGAAAACACTTCCAAAGATACAGACTCCCAGAATATAACCTCCTGAGGCATATGGAAGTGGCAAACTCTGGTATAAAACTGGGTAATAAAATGATTTTTGCTTGCTGGTACAGTAATGACCATTCATCTCAGGTCCCTCCACATCAGGGGTTGGCAATTTCTATTGATTGTGGAGGATCAGTGAATACCTATCTCTGGCTTCATAACCCATAAGCTGTCTGTCACACCTACTCAGTTCTGCTGTTGTAGCTTGAAAAGCCATAGGCTGCATGTAAACAAATGGGCTTGGCTGTTTTAGTAAACTTTGATTTATAAAACAGGAAACAGGTAAGTTTGGTTATGGCCCGTGGTTCAAGGGTATTTATTCTAGAGTCCTAGATGGTCCTGAAGTTTCTCTTGAGCTCCAGACCATCCCAGTATTGAGCAGAAGCCCCGAAGCCAAATCAACTTAAGGCTGAACTAGGTTCACTTGTGGATGGTTGCAGACTAAGCCAGTTTTTCAGCCCATCTTGTGGAGATGGGTGCCTTCATCCCTGGCTGAGCTGGAACCCAGCTGCCTTGTAGTGGTGGAAGGAATTATTTCCAGCATTTGTTTCATAGTGTAGACATTAATCCTAGCCCTACATTCAAATGAAATTTACTCCTATGCATATATGCTCAGTGTATATTAATGGGCTCAGAAAAGCAAATTATTACTTTAGTTACTTTGTTTGTACATGATATAAAGCAGTGTTCCTTTCCTGCTCATTCACTGTGAGCTCAGGCTGCATATTTACTTTAAGAAACCTAAAGAGAGATCATAAGAAAGTTGTAAGTAACTGAGTGCTTGCTCTATTAGCATAATTTTAAAGCCAAATAGGCATGTTTTTTGTTTGAAAAGCATAATAGGTACCCTTACTGTTGTGTGATACAGGAGATGAATTAGCCATATGAAAAGAAAAACATTTTTTAATTGAGCAAGAGTTAAGAACATTGAATCTGTTTTCCTGAAAACAAGCAAACCATCATTTTCAGATAAAGGCAGCACAGTTTTCATATGTAGCACTTTTGGCTGCAATGCTTATTAATTTATGTATTTTGATTTATTCAAATAGAAACTGTTTATTTTCTGGGATTATTTAATATCTCCTACAATGGAATCATTTTGCCAGAATTCTCTCACTGCTTCACCCCACCTAATCTGGAATTAGGATTGTAAGAAGTTACTCATTGAAAAATAGTAATTCTTAAAGAACTATTTCTTAAATAAGAAAATAGACTATGATATTTTAGTAGTGTAGAATTAACCACCACTTCCTAGGTAATCTGAGGGGAATTCTGCTGACATTTACATTATAACGAGATCTATTTGGAACAGGACCATGATTCACAGCACAAGAGAATTTATTCTAAGATATGAATTCCTAAAACTTTTAATACGAAAGTTAGAGGGTTTTTGACCTTACTTGAAAAGGAAACTAAGGACTCATAGTCTATTCACAATAGCCAAAAAGGCAGAAGCGAGGATCTGTTATATTGACATGGAACCTAGTTTTATAAAATTAGAATATAACATAAAGTTAGTAAAGTACTTGATGTATTCATTGAAAATAGGCCCCCAGTTATTTAAAGCCACACTATCATGAACCCTTTACTATGAACAGTGTACTTCTCATTCAGTGATCTAACTTGCATTTCTCCCTCATGGCTTGCTTGTTCTTTTAACTTCCCTATTGGGCTGTTTTTCTTTTTTCTTCATCAAGGCACCATCATTGGTGAACCAGGCAGGGGTGCTGGCAGGGATACTGAGAGATTTCAGCTATTGCCTCAGCATTGCCCACTGTGCAATCTTTACATTGTTTTATGTTTGCTTGCTCTGTTATGGAGTCATTGGTTAAGCAGAATTAAGACTGGCACAGGTTTATTTGCAGTTGTATTACTTCTGAGCTTGAGCATTTTGTACGTGTTCATTGGCCACTGTGATATCATCTGTAACTTGCTGTTCATATTTATTTTCTGTTTGCCCATTATGATCTTTGTCTATTTTTCGTTATTTATAGAAATTTTTATGTATAAACAGTATTAACAGGGGCTAGGGATTTAGCTCAGTGGTTAGTGTTTGCCTTGCAAGCACAAGGCCCTGAGTTTGATCCCCAGCACCAAAAAAAAAAAAAACAATATTAACCAAGGAAGTCACTTAATCTCTCTAAATTTCCTATTCCTTGTGAATTAAATGAGAAAACAACCCTAGTCTATCTGTCCTTTCACTTTCAAGATCATCTTCTTCCTGTTTCAAAAATGGGTAAGTGTAAACCACATCTCCCTGAAGTGAGACATTGATGGCTGAGTATAAAAAGAAAGAGAACCCTGAAACAATGTATTTTATGTTTTAAGACTATCCCCACTGAACACGTTTTTCAGAGTCAAATGCTGAAATTGGGTAAACTCCGTATTTTTCCTTAAAACTCATGTGCTTTTCCAAGATGGATCTTCAAGTGTTCCTCAGGCTTTTCAGCTGCCCCTGAACAGCTACTTCATTCACAACCACAGTGGCACATGTGTCCTAAACCTCCTCCATAGAATAGCTCTTCATAATATCAAGGTTAGCGACAGCAAAATAATGATACCCCTAAAAGAGAATTGTATTTGTCACTTTCCTGTCACTGGGACAAAATACCTAACACCGTAATTTAAGGGAGGAGAGGTTTATTTTGGCTCATGGTTTTTAGAAGATTCAGTCCATGGTTGGTTGTCTCCAAGGCATAAGGGACAGACAGGAAAGGATGGCGGAGGAAAAGGGCTCACCACATGGCAGCCCAAAAGCACAGAGAGAGTGAGATGGGGGACCTACCGTTCCAGGTCACACCCCAGTCGCCCACCTCCAAGCAGGCCACAGTGCCTAACGGTATATTAAGCCACTGAGCTCACCAGAGATGACTCCACTGATGAATAGACCGTCTCCACAATCCAGTCACTTTCTAAACACATGAGACTACGAGGGACATCATAGTTCTAAATCATAACAATAATTAATGTTAACAGCATACACAGTGTTGCTCGTTGTTAATAAACACCCTCACACAAAAGAATTTTATTCATGGTTACTTAGTAATCCATCACACAGTGATATTGTCCCTGATTGCTAGGTTATTAACATAATGGTATTATAAATAATATATGATGAATATGTATTTGTTGCAAATGATATGACTATTTGATAATGAACTGCCTTGTACACGATTTTACACCTCTGATTATTTCTTCAAAAGAAATTCTAAGCAAAAGGCAGTGCTGGATCAAAGAATCTGAACATTTTTAGAAACTTCTTCTTTTGCCAGCTTTGTGTGGAGGTATGTACCTGTAATTCCAGCACTCTGAGATGCTGGAGCAGGATGGTCATAAGTCTGAGCCAGCCTGGGCAACATACCAAGACTGGCTAAAAAAATTTTCTTTTTGATTTAATTTTTTAAACTTTTATTTTAGTGGTACATTTTAGATGTACATAGTGATAACACTCATCATAGGGCATTTGTACCTGTACACAATATATCTTGTTGCTTCTTTTTTTCCTGTTCCCTTCCCCTCCCCTCACTCCCTCCTCCCTCCTTATATACAAAAGCTTCGTTTCCATTTTTTCCTTCCATTTCTTATTTCTCTTGTCCGTCTGTTCCTTTCCCCCTCCCCATCCTTTGTTCCTCTTCCCATTTGAACACTTTCTTCCTTTTCCCAATATAACACATTTTAGTCTTTATTTACGCTTTCAGTTTCTCACACCAGAGAAACAATGCGGTATTTAAATGTGTGTCCGATTTACTTAAAAGTATGGTCTCAAGATGCATCCATTTACCCAGAAATGTCTCAAACTTACCGTTCTTTATGGCAGAGTAGTACTCCATTGTATTAAAAAAACACATTTTCTTTATCCATTCCTTGGTTGATGGGCATTTGGGCTGTTTCCAAGATTTAGCTATTACAAACTGTGCCACTAAGGACTGCAGATGTAGCTCAGTGCAAAGGCCCTGGGTTCAATTTCCAGTGCCACAAACATTTTATTTTCCTTTTGCCAAATGATAAACAGATTATTGGACTAATTGAGACAACCACCAGTGATACAGCCTGTATTTCTAATATTCCCTCAAACTAGAGAGTTTTTTGGTGATTAATCCATTTTTTTGGAGGAGGCAATTTATTAGGTAAGAGTTTATCACTGCTTTTCAAAATTTCACATTTTTCTTACTGAGAATGAATTTCACTGTACAGTACATATATACATACATTCGTGTGTGCACACACATGCCAATGGGCTATAAAAGCTTCATTTTTTTATACCTTACCCATTAATTTTTCTATTGTTTGTCTTACGATTTATGTATTAAGAAATGACTTCATTGACTATCATAAATGCTACAATCATTTTCCCAGTTTATTTCATGTATCTTCTATTCGTTTATAGCAATATTTAACCTTCTTTTGCAATAATTTCATGCAGAAAAACTACAAAACTAATAAAGTGAATTTCCAGCTACACTTTACTCAGTGTCTTCAAACATTAATATTCCGTCATATTTGCTTTCCTTTCTACCTCTATCTAATTTCCAATTTGAACCATTTACAAATAAGTTCTAAACATGATGCTATAGCATTTGGGGATATTCAGAAGTTTCTGGTTACTATATAGTGTATTCTGTCGAAGTATCATTTTATCATTTCTTATTGCCAAGCTTGGAAACATCTTCTGGTAACTATGAAGGAAACGAATGCAAGGGCCTCTTTGGATGAGTCTGTATTTTTATATGTAGGGATTTTTTAAATTAGATACAAGAATTATTTCAACCACACCCTCTTATATTACCTTTTGTTCATGAACCATCCACCAAAAGTAACTTCACTCTGACATTAGAAGGAGGAGAGGAAAACCTGACAGTGGTGGGTGGAGGGCTTTCCGTCCTGCCTCTCGAACGCAGCACAGCTGAGCCCCCGGCCGCAGACTGCTCGCCCTTCCAAGGGAAGGACAGCAGAGGCCGAGGGAGGCTGGCAGTATGGGGTGGCAACTGACGTTCTGCTCTCTCTCCCCCGGCTCCGCAGCCGGCAGGCTTTTGACTGGTTTATACACGCCTGGCAAAATTATTCTAAAAGGCATCTGGAGGTTTATTTCATTTTCTTCTGAATTCCTGTTTCCCCAGTTTTGACCAAAAATAAAATGTTGCCTTGGATTTTATAAAGCCAACTATACACATTACACACTTTGCCACAAATAGTTTTGCAGAAAGAAAAACACTAACTTGCCCAACTAGCTAGCTCCACTGTTTCTTGAGCCAATTACAAAAAAAGAACTTTCATTTTATTGCTTGGGTGTTTAACTACATGATGCAGCAGGAGCATTTTAGCTCCCTCTCCTGCATGGTATCACTTCTGAAAGAAAATGAAATCTCACTGCAGGTAGATTTAAAAGGGAACATCAGTCTTCCCCTGAAATTCCTGCAGGGCAGAAGGGAGACTCTGCCGCACACATCCCGCAAAATGTCTTTAATTCATCCTCAGACATCTCCCCCACAGACCGGCTCCTCGGAGTGGCTGCTGAAACCTCACGTTCTCCTCTCCCTCCCTTCCAGGGGCTTGTAATCTGGAGAGTCCCTGCTGCATACACAACCCCCCCTCCCGTCCCAGGGAGGAGCCTTCTTCTTGCTTACACCCCTCAGGTCTACCTGTTTATTTCCTTTGTGAATTGGAGCCCCTTTGCTCCACCTCTGTCATTTGCATCTCCTCTTAAAGCCCTGTTCAGAAAAATAAACAGATCTTTCTTGGGAACTCACTCACCTCAGAAAACCAGGGAAAGGAAAACCATAAATGTTGATTATTTTACACAAATTGGTAGAAGAGAGTGAAAAATCCCTCCACGGTATCCACCTGATCTAAGAAAAAAAGGAGGCCGGCACCTCAGCGCAAGATTTTCTCCAGTTTCCGCCATAACAAGGGGAAAATCAAAAAGCCACAAAAAAGAGAATTTCAGTGCAGCTACCACATCAGCATTTATTCAAAACAAATGGTTCGTTTTCCTCAGTAAACAGAAGGAACAGTGATCCTCCTTACACTAGGAGAACACCCAGCTTGGCCAAGAGTCTGCTAGAGAGATCCGGCCCTCCGTGCTCACTGCCCTCCCCTCCCCCTTTCACTTCCTGGTCTGCTGCTGGAGGAGAAACTTCCTGCCGAAAAGTAGATGCTTTCTGAAAAACACACATTCCTGAAATCCCACCAGCTGTAGCCAGGTCAGACGTGAAAACTTTCTCTGACACTCCTGCAGCCTCATAGACAATTGCTTATGAAATAACTTCAGTTTCCAATCTTGAGCTGCAGCTGGGTGATCAGGAAGTTGAAAATATCAAAAGGATAGCGCCTTCTAGAGAACAAAATATACGAAGAGGAGAGTGAAGGAAAAGTTTTTCAATTCTTCCTAGAAGCCACCCTGTACAGTGTTGGGCTTCCCTCCCCTTCCCCAGCCACACCGTCCCTGCATCCCACCCACCACCCTCTTTCCCTCAGCACCACCTCTGTCACTACCGCCTCTCCGCTACGATTGCCACGCCACCATGACCATCCCACTGTGTGCCCTCCCATTTCAGTAAACTCATCTCGGCCTCCAAGCCTGCTGTGCCCAAGAATGGCCCAGCCCGTGGCCCATCTTTACTTGACTTCTACTAACAGTCACAAATAACAACTGCACCCTGACAGGGTTCTGTTCTGTCAGGTTGTATCTTCCTCTCTGTGCTCCTAGATGCCAGCAAAGACCAGAGCAGCTCCACATACCTAGATGCAAGTTCTTTCAAAAGAATTGAAAATCATTTTTCCCAACAAGAATTTAGCTCCTAATGAATTTACGGTGTTATTTTGTTTGCCGTGAGCCGAGAGTTATTTTTATATGCCACCACCACCTGCCACCATCCCCAGCTGAAAAATTCTAGACTCTTTGCTTTTCTTTTAAATCTTGGCTATGATGACATTCTCACTCTGGAATTTGACTATGCTGTAAAAAGGAAAGCAGTGTGGGCTCCAGTTCCCTCAGCCTGCGGAGTGCAGAAGGCCTTCTTGTCCTGATGCTAGAGCTGAATCGAGAGCCATTTTCTCTGAGCCTCAGCGATGTGATACTCAGGTGACGGCCAGCATGGTCAAGTCACTTGCCAAAGGTCACCAGAGTGAACTGTGGAGTTTTTGAACCATCATTTCCCAAATCTGAGCAAAGCGTGAGTTCAATGACTTTAAATACTGTGTTTTTGTTTGGATTTGATTTTTTCTTCTCTTTTGCTCTTCACTGAAATTCTTAATCTGTATCATGCTGCTGCACATACTGAATCCCCAAGGCGCGTGTGTTAAGCAGTCTTCTACTTTTGTGTTTTTGTTTGTTTTGTGGTACTGGGGATTGAACCCAGGGCCTTCCCACTGAGCTACATCTCCAGCCCATTTTCTTTTTTTTTTTTTTTTTTAATTTATTAGATCTCACTTAGTCACTAAATTGCCCAGGCTGGGCTTAAATTTGCAATCCCCCTGCCTCAGCCTCCTAGAGTGCTGGGATTACAGGCGTGCACCACCACATCTGGCTATTCCACGCTTCTTTAGTGAGTTGTTTTTTGTGATGTGGTTCTTTCAGTTATGGAGGAGTTTTTAATTTTTTTTTTTAATAAACAGTTTCTGTTACTTAAAGCAGCTCTCTGGTTCCTAATATCCTCGGGGTTATTGTTCTCAGTCTGGACTGTACATTTAACTCATGGGGGAGCTTTAAAAAATCCCCATGCTGAGCCAGGCATGGTAGCACAGAACTGTAATCTCAGCTGTCTGGGAGGCTGAAGCAGGAGGATCACAAATTTGAAAGTTTGAACCTAGTCTGAGCAACTTAGTGAGACTGTCACAAAAGGGCTGGGGATGCAGTTTGGTGCAAAGGCCCTGGGTTCAATCCCCAGTATCACACACAAATAAACAAATCCCCATGCTGAAAATGATGAGCTTTTCTCAGAGAATAGTGCTGAGACTGTAGGATTTCTGTAAATCGCTTGACGCTGAGTCTGAAGCGTGGGCCAGGCTTAGGCCAGCCTGATGAGGGAGGTACACGGGAGGATCTAGCCAATGGTTCATTTAATTGTTGGGAAACAGTCACTAGAGTTACTGCTCTACAAGAGAGAAGACAGATATATCTGAGTATTTGCATTTTTTAAGAAGATGGTTTTGCAGGGAAGCTTAAATTGCTTTAACTTTGCTTACTCCTTCCCATAATTCATGTTTTCTCTTCAGTGCCACATTCAAATGTAGCGGCCTAGCTGGGACTCTGCGCAAGGGTGTTCTCTGTGGTGCAAGGCCTTTTCTTTTTCTAAAAGGGAGAAACAAGAAGTACCTTTGTTGTTTTATGAAAAGATATTTTAATGTAATAGTAAGCTAAACAAAAGACTTGAAGCAAACAATTCCTGCAAAACGAAGTAATTTTTAATACAATCTTTTCCTTGCTGTAGCGCCTGATAAATTAAGCATCTTAAAATGTGTGCTGGTGTTATTATTGCTCCGTTTTTTAGCAGACATCAATTCCTATTTTGCTGGTTGCTCAGCATTCCCCAGCATGTGAGACTTAGCATGATGTCATCACATCTTGTGGGAAGTAATAGCAGAGAATGTACATCTCCCTGCTGCCAAAATTAAAAACAAAAAATGGCTTAAGAAAATTACTAATTTCCCATAATTTGATTTCACTTGTCCAGTGTCAGATTGTGGTTCCTAATTTTTTTCTGCTGACTTCCCCCCTCCACTTACAACTCCCTTGAACCCTGAACTTTTAAACATTTTATCTGCCAAAGTGCATTTATTAATAGAACTCACTAACCTATTTTTAGTGAGCAGAGACATAATTACTGATCTGATATTTTGATGTGTGTACAAAATGAAATGACCAATAATATTCCCATACGACATAGATAAACAGAAAATTTTCTGTATCTTTTTCAAAAACCAGAAAGTATAGGATTTTTTATGAAAATGGCATAGGCTTGTTCATATCATGGTATAATTTCCCTTGGGTTTTCTCAAATTTTTAAAATTTCTCATAGTTTCCCCCCAATACTGCCTTTATGGCCCTTAAGAGCCATTTGGATGGGAAATTCTGAATATTCTTGTACCCAAATTTTTCAACTCTCATTACGAATTATACTCCTATATCATTTAGCTAAATAGAACTATAAATGAAGCCATCAGAATACCAATTACTTTGGTATTACCTTTAATCAAAAAAGTCTTTCAGTGTTATTATAAAATCAAAGATTAAGTCCATGTAAATGAATATAAAATACCCTTTCATACTCAGTTGTACATAATGAAAATATTCATGAGAATTTCAATCATTTGATACCATGCTCCAAATTAGTTCGAGAAATTATTGACATAAATCAAAACATAAGTTCTTTGAGTTTTCAAAAGAAAATTCTAATTAATCTTTACACTTTTTGAGCAACTAAGAAATCGGCTACTGGGTATATAAATATGACTAAAGAACTATCATTACCTTTCAGGAACTCATACACAAGGGATCACAGTCTGGGAATACATCAGTACGTGTTTTTTAACATCTGAGAAGACTCGTAGATGTTTGGAGTTGGAAGGAATCTTAGGAACCAGTCTTGAAATTTCAGATGGAAAAATTAAGCTGACAAATTTAAAGTAACATGCATATGGCCACACAGCAATACAACACATAGATGCTTTTGTTGTTGTCATAGATGATACTTTACTCTTCTTAAACTGCCACTGACTCTAAAATTGTTTGGAATCATACAACATATATTAGCAAATTAATGTTCTCTGTTGCAATACTAGAAAGTAAATACCCGCAAATCTCAGTGACTTCACACATCAGAATTTGATTTATAACTCGTAAGACCGGTGCCACATGTTCTTAGTTGGCACATGGTACTTAGGAAAATCGTTTGGGGACCCGGGCTCCTTCCTTCCTTAACATCCCCATGTACTTGTGGACTTCAGAATTTTCTCCATTCAGACGGAGAAAAAAAATAAACACATAAGAGGTGTTTTATAGGCCAGCCCCGTGCTGTCATTCGTTCCATTGGCTAGATCTTGGTCACATGACCATGTCTCACTACCAGAGAGGCTGGGAAATTCAGTCCAGTGTTGCCAGAAAGTGCAGAGTTCACAGACTTTGGTTAAGAATCTGTGTTACAAGGGGCTCTGAGAACACATGCTAATACTATGGGAGTATGTGAGTTCAGTAGGTGTTTGTCTTTATAATGAAGTGATCTTTTTTGTTTAACGGTGTCTATTTCAGTCATCTGACCCTCTCCCAGGCAACATCCACTTGGAGGTCTATTTTGCTCACCTTTAGAAAAGAACTAGAACTAGCAACTAGACTCACTTCTAGGGTTAGCATGACGTCATGAAAAGAACACAAACTTTGGAGTTATGTGTGTTTGGGTCCAAATCCACCATTTGCTACTTACTAACCTTTTTTTTTTTTTCCTTTTTGAGACAGAGACTTGCTATGTAGTTCAGACTGGCCTTGAACTCACTATGTGCCCCAGCTAGCCTTGAACTTGTGGCAATTCTCCTGCCTCAGCCTCCCAAGTGCTGGGCTTACAGGTGTGCACCACCACTCCCGGCTACTTACTAACTTTTCACTTTGAACAAGGTGCTTAAACTCTCAGTATCTCAATTTCCTGATTGTAAAGTGGGGACAGAAAGCATCCTAGACTTGTGGCGAGAATCTACTTAGATCACTCAGTAAACATTTATCGAGTGCCTTGTACATGTCAAGTCCTACCGTTCATTCTTGGGAAAGAGCAAAGATTGGGACGAAAGGCAGAGAGCCTCAGTCACTGAGGCATGTACAGTCATTATCACCAGCGATCCTCAGTAAATGTTAGTGCTTCTACCTCCCCTGAATTTGGAGAACATTTTGTCTTAGTTGCTTTCTTGTCGCTGGGACAAAATACCTGTCACCAGTAACTTAGAAAAGATTTACACTGGCTCACGTTTCCAGTGCATGGTCCGCCAGCTCCAAGGCAGAAATGGTGTGGCAGAAGGGGCTGGTGGAGAAAAGTTACTCATGTCGCAGCAGCAAGGAAGCGGAGAGAACAAGGAAGATCCAGCCAGGGAGGGGATACGCTGTTCCAGGTCACACCCCCAGTGACCGTCTCTGCCAAGCTGGCCCTACCTCTAATGGCACACCAGAGGCCAACATCACCAGTGGGTGAGTCTGCGAAGGGCACGGCACCTCCACGATCCAGGCGACCTCCAGAAGCCCCACCTCTGAGAGCATGAGAGTTCAGGGGAGATTCCAGATCCAGCTCATAAGAGATTTCATTTTTTTTCCTTTTCATGCCTGTGCAACTGGACTGCGAAAGACAGGTTTATGCCTAGAAATTCCACCTAGAATAACCTAGTAAATAACTATGTACCTGTAAGATGCATAGGCCAAGTGGGAAAAGTTTTAGCGGTTCTTGTTGTTTGAAATTGGACGGACAGGGTGAGAATGTTTATGTCTACAAAGGATGTTTAGTTTTATTGTTTTAAAATATAATGGTTTGAGCTGTAAACAAATACTTATTCAATCTCAGAGGAACATCAAAGCAGAGAGCCCTCTTCAAGGCTGGTGCCCTTTACAGTGTTAATCCCGCTTTACCAACCGGAGGAGGAGGAGGCTGCAGAGATGGCGAGTGGCTGCCTGAGGGGTCAGAAGTGCACGCAAGCCTCCGAGAGAAAGAAGAGACTGATACGGTGCATCGGTCTTCTGTCCAAAGCCCCTCCTGGAAGGAAGGCCTCACCTCCCACCTCCTCAGCTCTTTCTTGTCTCATGGCTCTTGTTTTATTGTTTCCCGTGATTTCCAAACAGCAAGGAAGACTTTTATACTTGCTTTATTTGATAGTATTCCTATGTTTTATTCTCGTCTTTCATTCTTTCCATGAAGTTCTGTTTTCTTTCTATTCCCTTTTATACTTCTATTTTAAATGCAGAATAGAATTGACAGGGAGAAAATAATGAGGACATTGTGGAAACCAGGAAAGAATATACCATCTTGACTCTGGTTAGCCTTGCTCTATCCATTTTTTATGTCCCAAACCCCTTAATGCAACAGAGCCAGTAAGGGCCCCGGCCTGAAGTCAAATCCACAGAATACAGCGTGACTCTTAACTCTTCAACTGTGACCTTGGGCAACTTGCTTCCTTTAATACTCAGTTTCTTTATCTGTGAAATGGAACTGACTGTTATTTATCTCAGTATTAGTGTGAGAGTCAAAAGAAAAAAATGGAATGTGCTTAGCACATGTCTGGAACAGAGTGAGCCTCAAATAATCAATGATAGATGCACTTATCATGATCCACCATCACAAGTTCTTTGGTTCAGATGTATCTCCCCTGCCAGGAATGCTTAAGAGAACAAACGTGGCTGTCTTGTTATCTTGCTTCAAACACAGAAGAGGATAAATTCATTCCCCGAGGCCGTCAGCTTTCCTGAACAACCCACTTTGTAGTCCAAGAAGAAAATATCAAGATCTGACTCAGTAATGGGTCTTCCAGTTCTGTTTTCCAGGCCTGATCCTTGAGAATTATCCATTAATTTTAAATAATCCCTTTTGGACGTTTGTGCAGAAGACACCACTGAAAGTCTGTGACTAAACTTTGCTGGAGCCTTAGCTGCTGGCCTCCCTCCACAGTAATCTGATTTTATTGTTTCTTCCTTTCCAGGCAAGTATTCTCTAAAGTTCCTTTTGTGTGTGGTCCTCGTCCAGCCCCTTCTCTTAGAGAATTTGGGAAATATTGACCAGATCTAAGACTGGCTAATCCGTGTTTTCAGGCAAGGGACTCGTATCCACTGTACGTTTTCTCTCCTTTCCAAGTACACAGTGCAGAGCGTGTTTAACAGACACCTCGGTACGATTCCAGATTTCTAAGATTAAGAATGTTGTTTGCTTCCTGACCCTGTCAGGCCCAAACCTTTCACAAGAATTTTCCATGTGCCACAAATCAGTTGAATAAAGGCCTTTGATCTCCACAGGCACTGGCCAAAAGGACACATTTAAACTGGCTAGACTACAAGGTTCCTGCTCCTGGGACAGCTTAGCTCAGTCCGTTGATAATTTCAGCAAGCACGCTTCTTAATCTGTCTGTCTCTCTGTCTCTCTCCATCTGAGTCTGTCTACTTGCCCCTCTTATGGCATTTCATGACTGTCCTCTGCTCCCAATACCCGCTCACAACACAACTCCAGGGTTGTGCCCCCCCACCCCGTATAGATTGCTGTTGTTTACCACTTCCCAGAAACACACTGGTTTAGAAAGTAACAGTTATTCTGGCACAAGGAATCATCTGAATATTTCAGCCTGATATTATTTGGTCCCAAATCATCAACTGCTGAGGACAAATTAGAAATACAGAAGAGAGGACGGCTAATTTCAGAAATGAGAGAAGTCACTTCACCCGGGTAGGGACTATTTGCCTCCCGCCATTTCACCCACCCTGTGCTCAGCTCCCCCTGCAGTATGTGGGAGGCC
>PVJO010022401.1:0-28126 GCA_004026905.1 Hystrix cristata | reverse complement strand
TAAGGACAAAGGAGTAGAATAGATATTATGTTAAAAAAAAAAAAAGAGAGAGATAGTATTCAAAAGAGAGGAGAACTAGATAGGGAAAAGGGGGATAAAGAAGAAGGTTAAAAGAAAAGTAAGATGAAAGGGGAAAAAATGGTAAAGTGTAACTACACTTGTTGCAAATAGGGAGGGGTGGGTGAATGGAAGGGAGGGGAGGGGAAGGGGGGGAAGAGGGGGGAAAACCAAGATGTATCATGTACAGGTACAAAATAACCATGTTGATTATGATCATTATGTATACAATGTACCATTACATGTTCTCGGTAAAAATTAAAAATTAAAAAAAAAAAAGAATTATTGTTTGGGGTGGTGTTGCTTTTAATTTATCATAAAATTGTTTATCCTAATACAGCCCAGTTTCAATCAGTGATTTTGTAGAGTGTGATTATTTACAGATACTAATACCAAACCACACAAGACACAGCTGTATCAGGTGCACAGTTAATACTTATTCATTAATTTTTTTTCCCTTCACAGACTACAGACTTCAGAGGATAGGGATTCTCCACCTTATTTACTAATATAGTAACACAGTACCTAATACAATAGCTGAGATAAGGCAGGATCTCACTATTTATTTTAAATATGAATTAGTCCATGGCTAAGCCTACCAGATTAGTGCTTATATGCCATTTCATAAGAGAATAACTTTTTATGTTCCTATAGTCCTATAATTAATAATTAAAGATTATCGCTATCTTAGCAGAGCAAAAATCATCCATATTTTAAAAAGAAAAAATATTCACTATACCAATAGTTTTCATTTTAGACATTTGGTCAACATTGCAAATTTCTCCAAGTTTACAAATGGTGAAATAAAATAAAATTTTTCAGCCCCATTATGGTTTAGATGTAGAGTATCCCTCCCCACACACACAGGCTTATGTGTTCAGAGGAAGGGTATTTGGAAAGTGAATGGATCATGGAGGAGCTACTCTCAACAGTGAATTAATTCACTGATGATTTCTGAGCTGAATGTACTGTTAGGTGGTGAGGTTTGGTCAGAAGAGATGGGTCACTGAAGGCATGACTTGAAAGTACGTATAAATGTTCCTAGCTCTTCCCTTGGCTGCTATAGGAAGAGCAGCTGTCCTCAACCCAGGCCCTTTCAGGATGCAGTTTCTGTCCTGGAGCCAGCCTCCCAGGGGCTGAAACTGTGCACCAAAATAAACCTCTTTTCCTTTAAATTGTGGGTGCTGGGGAGTGTGTCAAGCCGTGGAAAAGTAACTGAGACAACTCCTTACCAAAAGAAACAACTACTCTCCACTAGTACGTGCATAACATGCCACAAAGAGGAAATGATGTGTGCAAAAGTCAAAGATTAACTCAAAAATTATACTTTCTAGCAATTGGGGATTTAGTTCAAGTGGTGGAGCACTTGCTTAGTAAGAGCAAAGCCTGGAGTTCAATTCCCTAGCAGCGCCCCCCCCCCCGAAATTTATACTTTCTAGAATATTGTCAATGATTCTGAAAAGTCTCAGGGTTGTAGTAAGATTAACATGTGCTATACTAACACATGAAATGTTATTAATTTATAATTTAATTACTGTTTTATTTTAAAACAGTAAAATGGTACACATTTAATTTATACTTAAGAATTTGATTTGACAAGGTTAAGATTTACTAGCTTGTCTGTCACCATGTATTTTGATAAGTGAATTTATATGTTGGAGCTATTCCTAGATTTATTATGCTATAACATCAGAGTAAACCAGTCTGATTTTGAATCTACTTCTTATAAAATATAATCATTTACATGAAATTTGAAGAATATTTGCTATGTGTTTTCTGGGTTTAATAAAATTCTTTACTCTGTTTTTCCTTTTTTTCAGAGTTGTAACTGAAAAAATTAAAAAACACTGGGATTTACAAGACGAGTAAAAATTTCTCTACCATATATAAATGAATATCTGAAGTCATAGAAAAACTTTAACATAATAATAGAATTTAGTATAAGCATCTAACATTTACTAGAGATATATGCTTAAATAACTACACTGTTTTAATTCTACAGATAATTTGAAGTTCAAAACATTGGGCCACTGCCATTAGTTGCATACCAAGAGAAAAAAAGTCGGAGACACATGAGATTTTTCTTATGTTCCCAGGACGTGAGCCTGAGTCAGCAGCTATTCTTTTAAACAGTTACAGCTGCATAGCAGCCCTTACTATGTTTAAACCAAAGAAGGTTACTGTACCAGGAACAAAGTCTTAATACTTAAGAGGAGTTGTTTCTAAACAACAGCAATGGACATCCAAAGACAATGTAATAATGATACCCCCAGAATGATGGGCAAAAATACTCATCAAACTAGAATTAAAATTTGAATACTCATAGAAATCATCTTTCAAGAATGAGGGTGACTACAGAAACCTGAAAAAATATTCCAGAGCAAAGATAAATATTATTCTAGGAGGAAGGTCAGAGACATAGGGAGGGAAAGAGTACAAAGAATAATAAACATAAAGGTAATGTTTCCATGGGGGATTCCTTTGTAGCATTTCCTGTGAAAAGAGAACGCCTTTCCAAATCTCAAATCCCAAGAAAAAAGAGTTGAGAAATTGAGACAGTGGGGGGAAACTATCATAATTCTTTGAGGCTTAAAGTTTAATCAACATACAGATGTTACTGGTTCAAAGAAATCCAAAACCCAGGTGGAAATCAAGATCAAGATCACAAAGAACCAAGAGGTGCTGAGAGTAATAAACAAGAGAAGTCATCAGTAATGAGTCCAACTTGCTTGTATCGATTACCATGTGAGAACTTGCCTTTGTTCTCCTATCTGAAGTCAGCAATGAGTCATTCTTACAAGTAAATTTAATGAGTTTATGTAAACTCTATGCTATAAACTCTATACAAATCTTTTGAGTAGTGTTCTAAAAAAATAACAAGTTTGGTAGCAAAATAAGTTCCTAAATTGGTAATGTTGACACATGATTTTAGAAGTGCTGTTAACCTTGTGAGAAGTTCCAAATGTTACTTCAAAATAAAAACTACCCAATAATGTTTGCTGTCTCTTCCACTTTGAATAGTCACTGTGGACTATTATTAGAGGAAATGTAACAAAAAAGGGTATGAACATTGTTCAGGAATATTCTCAAATGAAATCAGAACCTGTTTTAAAATTCAAATTATTAAAACAACATCAAACTCAACAGCAAACCTAAAACGAGTGCAAGCAGATAAAATACTGCTATCATTATTAAAGGAAATGAGCTTATGTGAAGAACATACAACCTACTGCTAAATTTAAAGAGACTTTTGGGTGTACTCTTAGAAACTCTTCCAGTGTCAATGTAAAATTAAGAATGTTTCCTAGGGTGGATGGTATATTTGTATACAATACTGTTGAATCATAAGGAATTGCTAGTACATGTCTGTCAGTGTGTGTGCAGATATGTGTATTTATGTATGTACATGCATGTATGCATGTACATATATATTTCTCTTAATAGAAATAAAGAGAAATGTGATTATGAGAGAGAGAAAGCAAATATATCAAAATAATAAAAAGTCCTTGGGGGCTATAACTGCACTACAACTAAAGTGATGCTCAAAGCGAAATTTATTCTAGTAATTGCTTATATTAGAAAAAATGGCTGAAGTGAGACAATGACAAACAAGAAAAGCTTAAATGAAGTAGAAGAAATAAAATAAAAGTACACCAAAATTATATATGTGCTGCCGAAGCGAGCACAACACCTAAATTATAAACATAAAGTAGATAGGTTCAAAAAATCAAAGCTAATGCTTTGAAAAGCCTAGTTTAAAAATATCTCTGTCAAGATTCATGAAGGAAATGAACGAAAGCATAAATGAACAATATTATAAATTAAAAAGAAGATCGAAATACAGAGAAGACAAATTTCAAACAGTGTATTTTAAACAATGTTATATCAATATGTTTGAAAACTTAGACAAAGTACACATTCCTAGAAAAATATAAATTACCAAAATGATTCAAAAGGAAATTTTAAAAACATTAGTCATGTGAGAAATTGAATCAATAGTTAATATTCTTTCTGACAAAATCGCTCCAGGTCTAGATAGTTTTTTGGTCATTAGACTTAATGGAAATAGTAGTACATGTAATGATAATAATAATATGCTTAAACAATCTCTTTGAAGAAACAAACAAGAAGAACATACCCCAACTCATTTTATCAGACAGGCATGACTCTAATATTAACATATACCAAATGCTATAAAAAGAAAATATATTGGCTATTTTGATAATAATACATATACAAATATTTGAGGAAAAATATTAGTAAACCAAATTAACAATATAAAAATATGTATTAAGATGAAGCTCTGCTATCCCCGAAATGGAAAGAAGTTTATTTGTTAATCTGTTTATTTTTGGTCTCTTTTCAAATTAACAATTTTTTTCAGCATATAAATGTGCTTTCTATATACATATCTTAGTTATATTCTATTAGTCATGCTTAAAAATTAATTCTCATTTTTGAAATTTTCTAGATAATTCAATTTCATATTTGATTTCTTCTTGATGTCAAAGACTTAATAGTATAGTGCATCCTCACTTTTCACACAGTTACAAACCTGATAGTTAACTTTATTGGATTGTGATTAAAAATATTGCCTATAAAATACCTACACTGCAGTCTATATTAGTCTTTATTTGCACAAATCCATTGGTTTAAAAACAAGAAGTTCTATGGGCATAAGAAAACAAAGTATATTCTATTTAGATTGGACGAAATTTTCTACCTGTGCTGTGTTCTTCACTTTTTATATAGGTATAAAAATATAAAGTTATGTTGATTGTATTATTTAAATCTCATATATCCATAACTACTTTTCAATCTGCTTGATTCACTAAATTTTAAGGGATACACACGCGTGCGCGGACACACACACACACACACACACACACACAAGCTTGTTTCTTTGTGGTTCAGTTTTTTGGGGGAAGGTTCAAGACAAGGTCTCACAATGTAGGTCAGGCTGGCTTTAAACTCACTATGTAGCCCAGGCTGGCCTTGAACCCATGGAGAACCCCTAACCTCAGCTTCCCAAGTGGTAGAATTACAGGCCTGCACCACCATCCCTGGCTAAGGGACATATTTTAAGAAATATAATTTTGTTTATATCTTGATCCATTTATATTTTGAGAAATGTTTATTTTATATCCTCAGTGATAGTGAATGATTACTTGTTTGTTTTATCTTCTTGAATGACTGTAAATTTTATCCCTATGTAACATCCCCCTTTGCCTCATTAAAGGACCCCCTTTGAAGGTCCTTTTATTATATATGTTCCAATTTTCTCTTAGCATGGCTTATATACCTTTGCTTATTGTTCTAATTTTGACTCTGTTATCATTTGTTTCAGGTGTATGTCTTACAGACATTCTAAATTTTTAATTCAATCTGACAGCCTCCATCTCTGACGGAAGTCAGCAGGAAATTCAGCACTTCCCATTTATTGGAACAGCTACTATACATGACTTTATTTCTTCTGTCTTATTTTTTATTGCTTAATAAGCTTATTATTTCTGGCTTTTTTTTCCCTCCTGTCCCAACATGGGTTGGATTAATGAACTTTCTGTTCATTCTACCTGCACTCTTCCAAAAGTCTTACTTTTCTGCCTGTCCTCTAATCCCTATCTTCACTGATCAGAAAAAGCATGTAGAAGAAGACCTTTTACTTCACCACTACTCCCCATTTCAAATATTGATTTTCGCTTAGATAATCCAGAAGTTTAAATGCCATGCTAATGTTTTTATATTTATATTGATTCTCATCTTAAAAATTCAGTCATTTTCATATAAATTTAATCACCTATCATGAAAGGCTTGCTGCTCACCTGGTGGTTTCTTGCTCCCCTATCTTGAGACTTCCGTTTTGACTTTCTGAGCACTTCAAGTGTGTACTTCCTTTGGTGTTTCCTTAAGGTAGGGCATATGGATATGTAGGATGCTCTCTGCAAACAAACATGCTGGAAGAATTTTTACTGCTACATAACACATTATTACAAACCCTGCAATTCAAAACAACACTCATGTGTTATCTCAGTGTTGTATAGATCACAAATGCAGGCAGGCTTGAGAGAAATCTCAGCCTAAATTTCTACAAGGCTGAAGTCAAGATGTTGCCCAAAATAGACTCTTATTCGTAATTTCTGGTAAGAATTAACATCATGCTCATACAGGTTGGTGGACATATTCACTTCCTCATATTTTAGAACTGAGATCATCATTTTCTTTTCAATTATCAGCTGAGGCTCTCAAAAGCTGCCCATAAACTTTAGCACACGGTCTCCTGTATCTTTAAAGCATGTAAAGGAAGGGTGTGAATCTCTGACTTCACCTTTTGCTATCAACCAAAGAAAACACTACACTAATGTCTGGATTATTATTTGATTAAGTAACCAGAAGAAAGGAATGCTGGAGATTCATCTTTAGAATTCTGCTTACCACATTGTCCTTATGGTGAATGATGTATATCAACCAAAATTAAGTTCTTACATCAGAATTCTTCACTCTCAATGATTTTATTCCATTGTCTTATGGTTTCTATTGTTGCCTATGAAATGTCTGAAGCTATATGAACATTTTTCATATGTAAATAGCATCTCTTTATCCCCCTGCTGGAATCTAAGTATGAGTGACTGACCATGGCCTAGGGACACAGATTTAAGTGTCCAGAAAGCTGGTCCAGAGAAAAAGAAGTTGTAATAACCTTTATAGACAGAGGACAAGGGTAATCATAAATCGGCACATTCTGTGAATATATTGGAGGGGCATTACACGGGTGGCCTTACAGTAATATGGGAAAATCTGGACTGAGACCCTAGACCGAGATGGTATCTTACTAAATTATTAGCAAGAAGATTGGTGAAGTTAGGAGTCTGTTCTATGTCAAGGTATAGATGGTTAAATGAGTCAAACACACATCCCGGAAAGCTGACCTAATAATCAGCCAAACTTTGGGTCGAACATAAGAAGTCAAGGTCAGAAGTAATGGCTTATTTTCCAAAGGCCCAGAGCAGCTCTGTTCTCACAGGCCTCCCAGTGCCTGCCTGTCATTTTATCCCATTTTGATTTTGTCAAACTGTTTTCCAAAGTGATTATACCAATTTTCATTTTTGCCAGAATTATATGGATGCTTTAGCCATTCCACATCCTCACTCACTCAGTGTGCTGAGTCGGTTTAATTTGAACCACTCAAATAGGTATGTATTGGCATGTCACTGTGGTTTTACTCGTTATTTCCCTGATGATTGGCGATGTGGAACCCGTGCTATTTTGTCATTCATATACTGCATCTTCTTTGATCACGTAGTGATCAAAGATTTGATCACTTGTTCAAATCTTTTGCCCTTTCATCATGTTGCTTTTATTCTTCTGGATTTTAAAATCCTTTATATATCTTGAACATGAGTCTTTTATCGTATTTGTAAATATATTCTTCCAATCTATGGTTTATCTGTTTTCTTCAAGTTATATTAAGGTAAAAAAAAAGGATTAAAATCATGTATATTTACAGTGTGATTAAATCAAACTAACTAGCATATACATAACCTCACATGCTTAACTTTTTACAGCACAAAAACATACAAGATTCACTCACTTGGCACTTTTCAAGTATTTAACATTAACTATAGTCACCATGCTGTACAGAAGATCTCTAGAAATTATTCATCCTAATTGAAACTTTGGACACTTGGACCGATATCTTCTCACCCTTCCTACCCCCTCCTCCTCCGACTGCCCAGCCTTTGATAATCTCTATCATTCTCTTCTCTGCTCCTCCCAAATCCTACCTTTTTAGATTTCACCCAGAAGTGAAATCATGTCTTTCTGTGTCTGGCTTATTTTACTTAGCATAACATTATCTAGGTTCATCAATGTTATTGCAGATGACGGGATTTCCTTCATCTTAAAGGAAGAAGAGTATTCTATTCGTGTGCAAGTACGTGTTCATGTGTGCACAAGTGCACATTTTCAATACTCATGCATTTATAGACAGAGATTTTAGTTCACTCCTTATTTGGCTACTGTGTATAGTACTGCAGTGACTATGAGAGTGCAGATGTCTCTTCAACCCATTGATTTCATTTCCTTTGGATATATATCTGAAAGTGGGAATGCTGGTTCCCATAGTAATTCTATTTTTAATTTTTCAAGGAGCCTCCCTATGGTTTTCTCTAATGGCTGTACTAATTTACATTTCCGCTCACTATGTGCAAAGGTTCCTTTTTCAGCACATCTTATTCAACACTTATCTTTCATCTTTCTTTTAGTGCAGAAGCTTTTTAATTTGATGCAACCCCATTTGTCTAATTTTGTTTTCATTGCCTTAATTTGGGGGTCTTTACACAAATTATCTTTTAGTGTTGGTATTATAGGTCACAACTACTCTCTAAAAGTTTTTAAATTATTGAAAACATTTCTTGGGGATATATTCCTTTTACAACACAAAGCAATAATATTTTATAAAGTATTGTGGCAGATGTTAAAGTATATGGGATAATTTGAAGCTCCTGTGAGCATTTGTGTTGAGGAGTAGGGATTGCTATTTTATACTATGAGATTTTGACTGATCTAATAATTTTGATTGCAAAATGAAAACATCAAGGTATTTGAAAAAGCCCAAGTTCTGTGTATTTGGAAATAGGTAGATAGCTGTATTGATTTTATTATTAAAATATTTGATGTTTGTGAGTAGCGCTTTTCTCAACTTCTAGCTCTTATTACATGGATTTAAAATACTAGTTCATAGGGAAATTGACTACTACTATACATAAATACTAAAACAAAAAAATATAGCCTGATATAACTGATACATCAACATTTGTCCTCTTTCATCTACTCTTTCACCAAACCAGGTACACAGCCAACCCCAAGTTCACTCAAACATCCATCCATTCTTCCATTATCTTTCCACCCATCCACCTATTAAACAGATATTGAACACAACACCATGACATATGCAATGAAGGAAATGTTTAGACAATGCCCTAACTCTCATGGGGAATCAAATGGTTAAGAAAAAAACCAAACTTGAAATTATAAATAAAACAATGACCACAGACTGATTCTCTGTTGTAATAGATTAGTATCTATTAGTATTCAAAAGGATAACACAGCATGAAATACCTAGAAGAAGAAAATAGTATGAGAATAGTATTTTTGCATAAAATGGCCTTCAGCTACATTACTAAATAAATAAAAACAGCATTTTAGAGAGAGAGAACAAAATAATTTGAGAAAATAGAAAGTAAAATAGAACAGCCAGATGTAGCCTGCCCTTTATAAGTGACACCTGCTGAGACCAGCAATCTCACCTGCCCTGCAGGTCACTAGGGCACAAAGTCTTCCCCAAAAGTGTATTTATGGTCACCCCAAATTCATAGCAATGGCAGCTTACCGAGCAGAAAATTAATGTGGGCATAGCTTCTAGTTGATTTACTCTTTTAGTTGTTACCAGACTCATCTCTTCTACTCAGCATTCATTATGTATTCATAAACTGGGTTGGCTATCTTTCATTCTTTATTGTATTCAGGGAAGAAAAAAATCACATAAAACCATTTTCTTGGCTGAATGGGTGAAATAACTTAAAAACCAATATGTTAGCCTGGCAGCTTGTCTAACAACTATGAGGCTCTCTTCAAAACAATAATGAAAGTAGCTTGGTCTTTATTATATACATTTTTCATTCACTTCTTAACAGCAGGTGAATGTTTAAGTTTATATGAAATGAGTACTGAAGACCATTTTGCCATTTCAAAAGTCACCTCTCATTAGCTTGTCACACCTTCATCAAGAAAAGAAGGTACTACCCAGCTGCTTTCCTGTCCTGTGGAATCAATGCCCTCAACATATATAGATACAGTGTTGCACAAAAAAGATTAATGCTATCTACATAGCACCAGTTAATTGGTATCATAAAGGCATGTGTTTGTTCAACAGAAATGAAAGTATACTCACGGACAAGAAAGTATCTTGTGGGTATCTCCTCTTATATGTCCCAAATCTTTGAATCTGGTGTCTCTGCCTCCTCGAGGTGCAATTCATGGAAGCAAGATCAATACATGAATTTCTTTAATACTAAATGCAGGCAGTAAGTTAAGACTCCAAAAAGTCTTCCAGGACCTGAGGCCTCAGTGCTGATCTCACTCCTCAAAACCTCCCGTATGTGCTCATTTCTCATTTTACTTACGCAGATTCCATGCCATTGTCACAGTCACTTCTTGGCATACATGCTCAATTCCCCAGCTTCTATCCCTCCATAATATTTAAATGACTAAACTCTACCAGTTTAAGTCCAATTGTCTGTCAACAATTTTATCATTAGTCTTTTTAAGTTTTACCTGTTATTATTACGGGTGCAGTATTTTTGTTGTGACTTTACTTTGTATTTGTTTGGTTGGTAATGATACTGAGCAATTTCCCATATGGTTTTAGCCATTTGGATATATTCTGTCGGGTACCAGTGTATGTATTCTGCTCATTTTTAAAGTTTGTGTTTCCTTAATAGTTTGTCATATATCATAGACATATAGTTTCTAATTTTATATGTGCTGTATAAACATTATATATACTGTATCCTCTCCCAGTCTATACTCTTATTTATTATTCCCCTTTATCAGTGTCTTTTTGTGAATAATGTCTTAGTCCATTTGTGCTGCTGCAACAGAATATCTGCGCCTAGTTAATTTATTAAAACAAATATATTTTCTCATAGCTCCGGAGACAGAGAAGTCTAAGATCAAGGTGCATGAGAGTTTGGTATCTGGGGAGGGCTACTTTCTGCTACCGGGATGGTTCTACCAGATGGGAAGAAAGCTGTGTTCTCACGGCACAAGGGGGAGGGCAAGAAGAGGTGACCTCTGTGAAGCCTCTTACAGAAGCCTGAATTCCATCTCAAGCAAAGAGGACCCATAACTTAGTCACCTCTCAAAGGTTCCGCTTCTTAACACTATCACACTGACAACACTGGAATTATGGAAAGACATATTCAAACCACAGCATATAAATTTTCTTAATTTTAATGACGTCTAAGTTATATGTCTTCCCTGACATTTGGAGCTAGGTCCTGTTTGATTCTTTACCAAATAAATTTACTTCTTTTCACGCACTGAGAAAATAGAACCAACTAAAAAACAACTTCCATGTCTTGTCTACCAACAAATCCACCAACCTACCTACATTTCCACCCACATCTTCTGCCTTTCTTCCTGTTACAATGGATGTGTTTCCCTGCTCCTTACCAAAGCCAAACTTGCTATTACTCTCTATCCCCTCCCATCCATTTGATGTTTTCTCTCTTGTATTTTTTTTTTTCTATTCTGCACCATCAAGTTTTCTCTCCTACTAGATTAACCTGATCAATATAATGACATGCTAGACAATAATCCACTGTATCTCTCAGGGTACCAGCAGGAAGCTGATGATACCAAATTAAGATAATTTTAAGAGACTTTATAAAAAGAATCACTTACAAGACAAAGGCAAAGTGTAAAGAAAAAAAAATCATGAAATTTGTGGAGCATGACAGAGTTTGTAACAGCAGCCTTGTTACCATGCTTAGTCCTTAGGAAAAGAAGAAATTACCAGCATTCAAAAGGAGTTAAATCTTGCAGAATGGCTGTTGGGAGCAGTAGGGAAAAAAAGCTATCAGTAGCTAGACAGAAGCTTCTTCCTGCAGGGAGGGGAGTGGAGAAGAAATATTATAAACTTTTTGCTTTCTTCCTCCAGTCTCCAACCGCAGTACTATTAACACGCGAGGTTAATAGAAGTTTTGTTTAGGTAATTCCTATGGCATAGAATATAGAGAAAGATACAGAATATGGAAAAAGCTCTGAAATAGCTAATGACAGGTATGTAGCAGAGTCTATGCATCCTTCTTCCCTTTTAGCCCATGCATAGTTTTCAAATAGGCGAAAAGCTTATGTCTCCAGTACAAGGCACACACATTTTCTTCAGCTCCCAAAGGAAAGGTGATTTACTGATACTCCCACCCAAAATCTACAATATTAGTGTTATCAGTTTTCTTGTATAAGAGGGCAGAAGAGTAAAACAGTTGAGTAATTAGAGTCCTTACTTCTGCAGCTAGTGCCAATATCTAAGTTGGGAATTATGGCTGCCTTTTTCTATCACCCACTCCATGTTTTCCTCAACACCTGTCAGCATCTTACCTGCATGCAGTTTCTTTATAAGGAGAAGTGAACGAAAACTTCAGTCTTGCCTACTCTGTATATTTAACAGTCATATCTTTCTTGAGCTGCCGAAGTTTTCCTTTGACCTAGACCACTGGGCAAAGGAGTATGTAAAGGCATTTCAGTCATTCTTTTGTGTTCCCAACACAGTTCTTTCTGCCCTTGTTCTATAGCAGAAACACAATTTCTCTCTGGAAGTTCGTATCAGTTACCCTATACATACAGTGACCCAACTGCAGGGCTCTAGATTAATCAGTATGAGAAATTCAAAATGGCCACAGGCCAGTCTTTCTTTCAGTTAATGAGGACATGTACTGTTTTCTCATAGAAGCACTCAACCCTTGAACACTGGGATGTCCAGACTCATCAGTTGTGAATACTGGAAGCAAAAAGTTCCAAGTGGATTATTAAGAATAATAGTGAGTGGAGCTACTCTCGCTTCCACTTTTGCTCCTTGTATCGATGAATTCTAATTGTGGCGATAACACTGTATATCAGCTGCTAGCTTAAGCAAAAATCTCATCCTGTAAAGTTAGCACCCCAGTCTCTCAGTTCTTCAGGGTATTTCATCCCAGCTAGAACCATGACTGAGCCTTTACCAAACACTTTACCATTCTAGTAAGTTGGTAGAGTAATACCAGTGAGTTTCATGAGGATGAGATCATTGCCCTTCAGTATGTTCCCTGGTCATAAGTGATGCTGCATGGGATAATACTATGGTCTGAAAATTTGTATTACCTTAAAAATTCATTCTAAAACTTAATTCCCAATGCAAGAGTATCAGGAAGTGAGGCTTTGGGAAGTCATTAGGCCATAAAGGTTTCATCATAGTGAACAGGATTAACATCTAAGAAGAGGCGCTTCACAAAGTGCCCCCCCACCTTTTTGCTATTCCACCATGTGAGGATATAGTGCTTAAGGAACCATCTCAGGAGGAGAGTACAATATTCACCAGACAAATGAACCTCACAGCACCCCAACCCTGGACTTTACAGCATCTAAATCTATGACAAATAAATTTCTGCTATATATAAATTACCCAATCTCAGGTATTTTGTTATAGCAGCACGAACAGACTAAAATAGAATTTGACAAAGAGTAAAAAGGGCATTCTGTTAGCTCACAAAAGTACTGCAGGCAAAGATGGCAAGAACTTGTGAAATACATGCCTTCCCTATAGGGACAAACTTATACAATCCACATTATGGGAGTGGCAGAATATACTTAATCCTCCTCTAGGTAACCATCTTGACTCTTAGTACATGACAGTTAAACCACAAAGGAGCTTAAACCACAAAGGAGCTCTGCTTTAGAAAGTCAGGCC
The DNA here is from genome assembly GCA_004026905.1 of Hystrix cristata. Lineage (NCBI taxonomy): Eukaryota > Metazoa > Chordata > Mammalia > Rodentia > Hystricidae > Hystrix > Hystrix cristata. The sequence goes on along the minus strand of PVJO010022401.1, from coordinate 14,565 downwards.
TTAGCACCATAATAGTCAGATCTGACTAGGTATAAAAGAGTACTTTTGAGCCATACATGGCCTCTATCCCAGTTGCTATGGCCACTTTATACATGGATCCATTAAGTAAGCTCTAGGATGGTTGGAAAAAGAGGTTTACATCTAGAAAATGAGCCCCTTTGTTCATTTGATGTGAGTCCTCCAAAGTGAATGCCCTCTGATAAAACATTTACATGGGACATAAATATTTTCATGCTTGGTTTCTATCCCAAGAGAAACATCCCCATCACTTTCCCCCAGAACTCTTTGTCAAAAATTTTCTAGTTTGTTCTTTCTTAATATGAGCAGCAAGTAAGTGCAGCTCTACCCATGAGTCAGTGTAGATTGGTCTTAAAACCATTTCTCTTTTAACACTCAGTGGACAACAGATGGGCCATCCTGAGTTCTGCACATTAGGGGAATTTCCTTCACCATTTCCCACCCTCACCAGGGCATCTAAAGAGACTACAGTGTAGTGACTAATTTTCCTAGCATATGGGGCAGACATGTGCAATCGGGCCTATGCTGTGCTGTTCTCTTCCTTTCACTGGCCAGGGGGAACCAGGCATGATATCTTAGATGTGGCTTGAGGGAGAGGCAGTGAAGCATCATAAGCAGGTACCCTGGGAATTTGAGCCACCTAATTATACAGCTGGCATTTGCCTTTTGAATGGCTCAGACCTGCTCTCTATATTCAACTTCCATTTCAGAACAGAATGTTGCAGTACATGTCCAATTTTATGGCTCAGTGGATTCGATAACACCAGTTTGTGACTGGCAGAGGGGGTCACATACTCACTCGGTGCCCCACAGTCATTCACTCAGTCTTCTCCAGGGCTCACTAGCCAGCCAGAAACAACTTTCAAAATTCACAATAATAATTGGCAGAGGACAAAAAGGTCTTGCCCTAAAACCATCTATTCTGCAAGTGTGGTTTGTGCAGTATGTATTTTTAAAACTCATTACAAATATGCTCAAATATTTAAAGTAAATTAATGATGTTTTGATATTATAAAACATAATATTTGTGAAGTGTTCTGACACTTTGATTTATAGTTTACTATAAACTTGATTTATAGTTTGATTTATAGTTTGATTTATAGTCCACTTAAGTTCAGTCTACAAAAGATATTACCAATAACCTATTTTTGAGACTAGCATTACAATAATATCTAATTTTATGTTATAACTTATGTTCATCAACCCTAAATCTTATTCTGCATGGTATTCTAAATAATTTCCATGTAGTGTAATATTATTTTTCTCAATTTTTTGTTTATTAAAACAAATGCAATCTGAAAATTTCACAAGAAGTCTCAGGAAAAAAGTTTTACAACTATAAAATTCTATGCTCAAAAACTAAAAACTTGCTTTTATTGTGCAAGAAGAATGCATTTTTCAATCTTCTAGAGAAAAGAAGTTTCTCCCAGACAGTAAAGTTAGACAGTAACATAGCAGGTTGCAATTAATAGCTCACTCCAACATTCCCATTTCCCCAAGTCTTCAGATTCCCACCTCTAGAATAAGCCAGGGAAGTTTCCATTTTTCCACTTTTTAAAAATGTAGGCCATCACTGAGTTTATGTTCATATTTGCCAACCTACAGTGGATAGGTATCACACGAAAGAGTTTGAACCAGCACATTAAGTTCTGACTCTGGTGGTGTGCCAGAGCAATGAACTTTGCTCATCTGAGACTTGTATTTCAGTCCCCTATTTACAAATACCCCTAGAACTGAGTTTCACATGCTTCCCCGGCTTCTCTCCATTCAGGCTATGTCTGCTCTGAACAGGCCTTCTTTGTAACTTTCCTACAGTCAAAGAGGTCTTGTATGTACCATGGCCGTTATAAGACATGGTAGAAATGGGTCTAATTTCAGAGCCGATTTGAGGGAGGGGTGGCAATAAGTATAATTTCTCATTCTTATCTAGATCCTTGGTTTTCAAATTACTCATCCCACTTTGCCCCACTATACATGGGCTTTTCAGGAGCCAGAATTTGAGGAAAGTACAGAACTTAATCTCTCACTTTTAGCTCTGGATCATATTAAATCAGGTTGGATTCAATATTGGGGCTTCGAACTCTGCTTCATGAATTTCAGAAACTTAGAGAATAAATGTGAGAAATTGCTGTGTGACTCACTCCTGGCTGGAATCTCAAAATATCAGTTTCTTTCTAATAGTAAAAGTTTTTAGCAAAAGATGATTCCCACCTGTAAAGTCAAACGAACATCAAGTTAGTACTTTCTTTGACACCAACTCTGCTTTTTTTATATCCAGTTTCATTTACTCCTCTTTCCTGCCGCTAAAACCTCTATGCTAAATATGAAAGAAGGATGCCCATAGTGGGGACTTGTCTTTGAGATTCTGGGAGAGTATGTTTACTTACTATATTACATTTATTTCTCTTTGGTGTGCTGTATATTCTGGTTCTGTACATCAGCTTACACACTTAAGAAAACTGAGTTCAAAATCATTTTTACTCCTTTGAAATTATATAGTACTGCTGCTATAAATAACCAGCATTTCATTGCTATCAACGGGAATATATAAGTGATTGACTCTGAATGGTCACCTGCATAGACAGTTGTCAGAGTGATTTCTCCAGTATGAGAAAGGAGGCGAGCAGCCCAGCTGACCAAGGTGACTGGAGCACAAAGGCCCATGTCTGTCATATCAGCATCCTATTGATCTTTCCCCTTCACGTCATTAACCCAAACAGCAGGACCCGAACTACCAACCTACCAACCCTAAGCTGCCAAGGATGTCAAATAAGAAACCTGGTTAAGATGCAGTTATGACTGAAAGTAGAAGCTATAAATCAGGACTAGGATAGAGACTAAGTATTCTTTTTTCTAAAAAAAAAATAAATAAATAAATAAAATCATATTTTTTTGGTAGCAAAAAGAGCAAGAGTGACACTTGGTGGCCAGTACAAGTCAGCACAAAGACCAAGTCAAGGAATACTCTCCTTACCAGCTTTGAACTAGAGACCAGTATATGCAGGAATACTATTACCCTTGCTCTGGTTGGTAGCTTAATACCAAAGTAACACCAAATATAGCAAATATTGTGAGTATACATAAAGTTAGTGTGTCCAAAAGACCATTTCAGAAAAAAGAAATATAGTTATAGAATGCTGATTCAGGTAGCCATTAAGTGTCTGGGTAGAAACCATCCATGATGAACAATAACTCTAAATGAAGTCATTGTTAGCCAAAGCACAGAACTTGGTCATTTTTTCCAGCACTCTGGACTTACTATAATTTCACAGAAATGGTTCTAACCTTTTTTTAAAAAAAATCAAAACTCTTCCTATTATGACATCTCAACACATTCAGGCTAATTTGCAATCCTTATAATTACCTTCTTAGTTATATTTCATTAGTTAATGCTCAGAGCAAATAAAAAGTCCATATCAAAGCTTTTTTTGAATAAATGCATACATAAATGAACAAAGAAGGCGTACACAAAAGGAAAACAGAACGGTATATAGAAACACTACACCAAATAGGGCACAAAACAATAAACAATTTTAAACATATGCCCTTGAAGAAGCAATGGGAAACCTGAATTTCCAAAGCATAGCAATAGGATATCATCCATTCATAGAATCTAGACTTAAAGATGCAGGGAAAGGTGTTCTAGTAAGCTTATATTATTTACATCTCAGGTGATTATTGGGCTCATAGGCTCTGGCAGTTGCTGTCAATCTGGGCTACACAAAGGATTCACCAGAAAGGTTTTAAGATTCTTTTCATACAAGCTCCAACCTAGGCCAATTAATCCAAATTTCTGAGTGTGGGCCTCAGGCTCTTGATTTTGTAAAGGTCCCAGGTGACTCTAATGTGCAGCATCAGCTGAGAACCACTGTGCTAGGATGGTGTTCTCAAACATTTTGGTCTTAAAATCTCCTCACATTCTTAAAAATTATTGAGATTTTATTTAAATATAGGTTCTATTTCTTGACATTTGCCATATACACATTAAAACTGAACAATTTCTAAATGTATATGAACTCAGTAAAAAATAGCAAACTCATTACATGTGACAACATGTTTTTTATGAAAAATAACTATACTGTGGCAAACCAAAGCATTAGTGAAAAAAGTGACATTGTTTTACAATTTTGCAAATCTATGTAACATATAAACTTAATAGAAGGCATCAGGATGCTCTATCTGCTTCTACATTTAGCCTGTTTTAATATGCTACTTTGATGAAAGGAATTAAAGAAAACCTAGCCTTCTGTGCATGTGTAGACAGAAAAGGAAGCAGTGTTTTAATTACCTCTTCAAATAACCATGGATATTTGTCCTTGATAGTACATTACAATTCGAAAAATAACAATTACTCAAGAGATAGTGGCAATGTAGAATCTGAATTCATATCAATGAAAAACTTGTTACGTAATCAACACAAACTCAGTGTGTGTAATGATTCCTATAAAAGCTTATATTTTAATTTGCATTAATAGACGTATGATCTCTTAATCAAAAAAGGAAACTTCAGTGTACGCTGTATTAACCAGATCACAAGTAGATTTCAGATGAATCATCATCTGCCTATTTTATAGTTTTATGGTTTATTTTTATAATGCTAGACATGATTCAGCAATTTGTCAGAAGGATAGATGGTCTAAGCCAGTTGACACTCTTATTTAGTCTGGGCTAGGATAGTTGATATTTTTGGCATGGAAATTCTCCTCGCTTTAAAAAGAAGATAATGTAAGTGTGGGAGGAAATACCAGTTCCTGTGAGGAACAAACAGTTTCTGATTATTTGGAGATTAAAAGGTCAAAGGTTTAAAATATGTAGACAAATAAATTCTATAATGGAACATCACAGCAAAGAACTAAAGGTCGAGTTTCCAAGTTGTACTGAGTTGTATGGATGGGAGATGTGAAAATGGGTGTGTAATGCTGATCTTGTAGGTAAGCTGAAAGGATGTAAGTAGTCTCTCACTGGCAGCATGACTATGAGACTCTTGTGGCATAGAATACGGGGTGCTAACATACATGTACAGGGACTTCGATTTGAGTTCCAGACATGCTATTCATTCTGTTTGAATGTGTTCTGTTTGAAACTAGAACAAAAGATTTCATTTCTCTGGGCCGCAATGTCATCTTGATGAAATAAGCAGGGATTTATGAACTTGAGCATAATCTTCACCCTGGCATATCAGGACATCTGGGAGTTCTCAAAGACCTCCCGAGAGGTAGCAGGCAGGGAGAGTTTTAGGAAGATGAATATAAGGATCTTCAATTTTACATATTTTCTTTTCTTGAATTCATTGCTAAGAAAGTGGCTTCCTTCCCCTTCCTTACTACTTTTCACAATAGCCCCTTTTCTGCCTTAATACTAGTCAAGAGACAAATGAAATGACTAATTGGAGAGATACAAATATCCGGGGCACCAAACTAAGAGATAAATCTGTAACATTTCCTTCAATCAGGATACTCTATTTCATTGAGATTTTAATAAAATTTTACTTTTCTGTGCTATATCACTATTTATTAGCTATATTGTTTTTATTAATACATATCGATGATTGTAATGATAATACACCCCAGCAAAAATGCTTTTAAGTTTTAGAACTATATAATGACAAGTTTTTGAAAAAGTTAAATATATATGTATATATGTTTTCAGAAATTATGAGAAGACAAATAGTAGATTTAAAAAAATGAAGTTATACTAATCAGGATAAAATTCTATGTGAGAAATGGAATGGAAATGCAATTTCAAGGAAAAATATGGACATAACAAAAGATCTAATTGTTACAATTTGCTTGTGCATATTTTAAAGGATATTAAGTATGAGCACAAATATCGGTAGCATTTATATTCTACTGAATACAGAAAAAGGATGTTTAATTTTAAACATCAAATATTTGAAAAACAGAATTATATTTTTTGCATTTATTTAAACTTATGACAAAAATTTATCATAAAAATATTCACATCTCTAAAAATGCAAATATGCTTTCAAATTCTTTTAATGGGCTATAGGCACAAAAGCTCAAAGGTTAGTGAATGAGAGGATTCTAAACCTTAACTTTTCCTTTTCCTAGTTGTTGGCTAGATGGATTTATGAAATTATGCAAGTGCTGTGTGCATTTGTTTTGTTTTCACAAACACGGGAGACAAGAATACACAATCTCTAAGGGAGATACAGAAAATGAAACACTCTCCTTAAAGTGGAAAGTTTCCAACTACTCAGAGAACTCTGAATCCTGTTGCTTCAATCAGTTCTTTACTCAATTATAGCATATATGGATAGAACAAAAAGTTACAAGTTTAGATACAGAAAAGAACAGTAACTTTTAAAAGGCTATTGTAGGCTCCAAGCACAAGACTCAAGCCTTTTGAATTCTAATTCCAATTTCTGAATGACAAGCCTTTCCTTTCTGTAGTCTTTACTTCTCTAGGGAGAGGCACACAGTTATGGCTAGAAATAACCAGGAAAAAAGTTTAAAGCAATTTTCTAAAACATTAGTCTTCAATATCCTATCATAATAGTCTTGGAACTATGACTAACAATTGGCTTTCAATGGGAAGAGTACTAAATCTTCTGTCCATTTTAATAGGGAAGTAGTCCAAGGGAACAGGGGTGAGGGGTGAGAAGGAGGGGAAGGGGAAATGAGAGGAATACAGATGTGTCATGTACAGGAACCTAATAACCCCAGTTAATGTAAACACTATACACCATACCAGGAACTAAGACAAATAATATCAACAACTATAAAAAAGGGGATGGGGAACCCAAGGAAGAAGGGGGAATGAGAGTAAAGGGGATTTAAAAAATAAGCTGTAATATGTACATGTAACCACTCCCCGACATGATTGTAAACTGCATGAATTGCAAACATGTACTAATAAAATTTTTAAAAATTTTAAAAATCTCCTGCTCATTTTCTCCAGCTTTATCTTGACTTCCTTTAGAATCCTAAAGAATGGACATCTTAGTTGTATCGGAACTACAGAGTCTATATAAAGGAAGGGATTCTCCAGAAAGCGGGCAAAGAAGAAAGACTAGGTATAAATCTTCATTAAAACAACGAATTTAGGACAAGATTAAAAAAACAAACAAACAACAAACAAAAAAAAACCCAAGATCAGTTACCTTCGTAGCTGGCCCAGCAGTATTTAAGAACTGGCCTATTTTATTTTTGCATACACATTACTGAGTAAACAGACCAGGAAAGGGCCAGTGTCTCCTCAGTTATGTTTGTATCTAACATCCCAACCCAACTGTATGAGTCACAGGCAAAGGGTATCACCCAGATCTCAGAACTTTACTAGCAACTCTTAACTGAATTACTTATGAGCATTCAAAAACTGCCCGAAAGCTCTTTACCCAGCCTGGTTTAACATTTTACTTAGAGTAAGTATTTAGCTTTTGAGGTTCTGTCATAGCATAATAATTCATTTTAAATCTTTAGCAGGAGAAAACAAATTTAAGTATCAGTTAAAAATAGAGATGAGGTACTTTCACCTCTGAAACCCCCTACGACCTCATGATAGCTGTCTGTCTTCTTTCTCTGCCATTTTCTTCCCCAAATAAACTGTCCTTTGTAAAAAAGATAAAAGCTAATTTAAAAAGCACTTGCCTAGCAAGCGCAAGGCCCTGAGTTCCACCCCCAGCACCACCCCCCAAAATAGAGATGAGCTACCTAGAAATGAGTGGAATCTCTTTATGAGATGATACTTAATTGTAAAACAATATCGTAATTCCTTAGGTTAGATGAAATAGAAATTATACCTCTGGATAGTAATAGCTACCAGTTATTGAGTATTTGCTACTTATTTGGTGCTGTGCTAAATATCTGATCTTTATGGCAATTATGTAAGTATTTTTTAATCTCAGTTTACCTGGGGAACACACAGAATTAGAGCGGTTATATGACTTGCTTAAACTCAGAGAACTGGTAACTAGCAGAGGTAAGTTTCAAATCCAGATGCGTCTAGAAGGATTCCAGGGGCATCTTCAACAGCCAGACTCAACGGTGTGTGCCTTTTCCCCAGAGCTGTCAGAATGGCTTGCCCATAAATGGACTGGGCAGCAATGAAAATTGCTGGCATGAGTTCTATGGGTGTCAGCCACAAGCAACTAAGCCCTGAGCAGTTCCAGTGAGATTTTGCCACTTTACCGTTCCGTGAAACCCGAGCCTCTTCCAGGGTGAGTGACTACAATCTGTGTAAGCATTTTGGCAAGCTTCCTATTGTTTAGCTCTCCACTGAAAGCAAATATAATATAAATGAACCATGTTTTAAACCCATCTATAATTTAATACCAGCTCAATTTGACCTAAAAGATTTTAAACTATTTAGCTGCCAGGTCTAAAAATAACATTTTGGGCAAAATGTAGAGGAGTACCAAGAATTTTCTGCATAAAGAAGCGTATGTGACAGTTCAGACTTTAATTCTATTTGGAAAGTAAATTGCTTTTCAAAGAAATCCACAGATAACACATTCAGTACATGTTTGATTTCTAAAAGTTTTAGAATGTAATGTCATACTTTTCTAAGCCTCTCCTTGGCACTTTTTATGTAAAAGAAATTGATGAGACGCAGCTCCCCCAAAGAATTTACTGCTACATTGAGTATAATTACATGGTACAGCTCAAAATTAATTAAACATATACAAATACTTCCTTAACATCAGAGGATATCAGCATCTACTGAAAACATGAAGTCAGACGGTGTTATTTAAATATTGAAGGAAACATTAGGCCAGATTCTTAATTTTAAAGGGGCACAAGGCCAATTTGTGTTAAAAGTACATTATGGTGGGTGTATAATATCCATGTTTATTCTTTGGAATATTTCTCTTGATGGATTATTTTAATTTTATGAGTTTTATTATATTAAAAAATGAGTACTTAACACGCATACCACTTACACTGACAGCACATGTGTTTTGTTTTCCAGTCTTTTTTGTAGGACGTAATTGACATCTCACTGGTCTTGCTGTTTTGGTAGGAGGTTCTTAGATAGTATACAATGTGTAATTAACAGGTACAGAAAATATCAATAAAATAGAGTATTAAATTTTTACTGTGCATTGTGCTTTTAAAATAAACATCAATATTTTCACAACAGCCATGTACTTGCTTACAAAATTGAAAAGATAACATCAGAAACACATTCCTCTATGAACTACAATGAAAATACCAATAGAACTCTTCAACACAAATCATCTTTGCTTCAGTTGTTACACCCAAGACAGTCTCCGCACACGACAATTGCATGTCCCATACACACATCTTGCTTACGCTGACAGCATACGTGGTTACCTTCCTTTCCTGTGTGGCAGGCCGTTCTCTTGTCTACCTCTTTTGTCAGGAGCTTCCTACTATGTTGTACAACATGCACGTAGCAGGAAAATAAGATATCAACAAAATATCAAATACGTAATGAATGCCTAGAATAGACATCAACATTTTCACATCAGCTGTTGACTTGCTTACAAAACCTAAAAGGTAACATCCAAAGTAAAAACCCATTTGAACTGTAATGTAAATACAAACAAAAGTCTACCACAGAAATAATCTTTGCTTCAACTGTCACACCCAAGGCAGTCTTCACTCACGAAAACTGCATATTCCATACACAAGTATCACTTACACCAATAGCACATATGTTTTGTTTTCCTCTCGTTTTTTTTGTAGAGCACAGGGGACATCTTTCTGGTTTTCTTGTTGTTGTAGTAGGACTTTGGGATGTGCCTGCCTGTTCACCTGTCAGCTCGACAGTGTGCTCCACAATATTTTTGCTTAGTTCCCTGGGGAGAAACATTTTGTTTTTCCTTTGCTTTACATGATCTCTTATGAGCTCCAGTCCCAATCCTCTAAGAAAATTTTTCTGTGCTATTCCGCACTCGTTATTTTCTTTGTAAACTATCAAACTATTTATGCCAAACGTGTTTAGGATCAAGTGAAACAAAACCATTGGCTGGTGCTTTGTGTTTCGAGTGACATCATAGTTGCTGCATAACTCATCAACATCTACTCTGCCTTTGGTTTTGCTGTAGAAAGTTACCATCTCAGGCTTCAATTTTGTGGAGGTTTCTCTATCAATGTTTCCATCATGGTGCAAAGTTGACATCAGCAGTACCAGTTTGTTTTTCTTTGCCATATATGAGGCCAGTGTTATAGATTTCTGAAATTCAAAGATTGCACTATACAATTCTGTTTTGAAATTGCAACATTCCATTTGGAATTTCCGCTCTATCTTTTTTTTTTTTTTTTTGGTGCTGGGGATCAAACTCAGGACCTTGTGCTCATAAGGCCAGTACTCTAACCTCTGAGCTAAATCCCCAGCTGCTTTGTTCTTGCATATAGTTCCTACATTGGTCAACTTGTGCTCTGTTAGAAAATATAACATTAAATGAAAACTGGTAAATCAATTGTCAAATGTCACATTCTGATTCATTTGGGAGATGGGAGCAACCAGTGTGCTCAGAACATCATTCATTTTATTTCTATATGAATAAAGACCTGATAGCTGAGTTCCAGGATACATTTCTAAATTGAAAGTATAATATGTCTTCATATCTACCAGGGTATGTATTTTTACACCGTATTTTGAAGGATTTTTGGGCATACACTGCCTAAAGCTAAAGTGACCACAAAATACTTCAAGATGTTCATCAATAGTCATGTATTCAGATGGTATGTAAATTCCTGACAACTACCCACAAATCTCTTAACCAATGAGCAGATAGCAGCCAGATTTATTAGTTCTTTTCCTTTCGTGGCAGGTGGTTTTGTCATCAAACCTCAGGCAATTTTGAGGGAAACCAAATCTCCTCAGTATCATTGTTTAGGACATAAGTCTTTTACATTTCTGTGATTACCATGGGAAACCCTGATAAGTACAACAGATCCATGAATGTGTTCAGTTCAGCTAGTGAGAAATCATAATAAACACATTTTTGAGTATAACTACTGGTGCATACAGGACATTTTGCTTGCATTTCAGCAATTGTGTATTTCACATCCTCTTGTAGCATTTTGACTGTGAGAATATCCAACACTGAATGGCAGTGCTGGTATTTCATCCAATAGGTTTCACCCCTGCCAAGATCCTCATTACATTTTCAGAGCCAGTTCTAACATTGAATCACTCTACTTGGTTGTATGACCATTTTGTACCATTTCAACTAGTCAAATGTGTACTCACATTGCTGTTTTCTCCATCATCTGAGTCAAGGCGTGCATTCTCTATGTCTGTATTGGTCGATTCTCGCTCCATTTCACTGTTGTGGGAACTGTGGCTCACATGGCCAATATCAAAGTCATCCTTATCATCATCATCATCATCATCATCATCATCATCATCATCATCATCATCTGTGCATGAATCACCTGATGATTCACTTTCGACCTCCTCTGGTTTTTCATGTGTGATTGTACTGAACTGGGCTACTCCTACCAGAAAAATTAAAAAAAAAAACTTTTTAAAAAAACAAATGCTAAATGCGTAGAAATTTAGCAAAGAGCACTTCATGGGTAAAATTGACCTGTTACTACTTTGGAGCTCCTGTAAACACCTTGCTATTCATCTGCCAAGTGGGTGAATGCACAGATAGCTTCCACATTTACCCAGGTCCAGCTACTGTGAGCCACACCCACATTCCATTATTGTAAAGTACATGTCTACATCATAGAAGAATAATGTGGATGTAATTCTACCCTCTGTGATTGCTCAGGGAAACATGTGACAAAAATGCTAAATGAAGCATTTTGTGGGTAAAAATCTGGGTGTGTATCAAGTGGACAAACACCAAGATTGTTTCCTGCATCCCCCAGGCACAGTTACTGAGATGCATAGCTCGCTACTATAATGCGAAAGTACACATTTACATTAGAAAAGTATGGTATGTGTTTATTTAAACTGATGTTATGCCCAGCAAGACCACTTGCCAAATGACTGAGTTGGATAATACACACTTGGTACTCAAATATCTTTGGCTATCACAAGTCTTGTACCTCTAACAAGCCAGACGCTACCAGGGTCACCAAATAAACTAAGATTTTGGACACAGCTAAGCTTGCCCTCTTTTTGAAATAAAACGGAAAGAACAAGGTTTTTTTCCTCAAAACACACATAATTTATGAATTTGCAGTTGTTATTTGCCTTTTAATCATGATGAGAGCAGTCAAGGTTGTACATGGACATGACTTGCTCTTTATATAAAATTCATCCTAGAAAATTAGCCCAGGACTTAGCATCTTTTGGCCCATGACTCCGGAGCAATGCTCTGAATTCAGCATTGCCACTTCCTACTTGCATGGCCATGGAAAAATCACCTAAACTCGCCAACAAAGCAGTTATATCCACTGCAGCCAGCTGCTCTAAGAATTAAGTAGAATAATATTCATGAAGTATTTAACACTAGCACACACAGAGTAAATACTTAATAATATATAATATCAACATATTATTGTACTACTAATAATATACTATTATTAGCTAATGAAAAGCTAATATATAACAAAGTGTAAATGAAAACTAATATATAAATCAGTGAACTTAGAAGATTGTTCACTGGAATCACATAGATCTGCATATTACTCTGGGGTACTATCATTTATTACTTGACTTTGAGAATATTTCTTAACACCTCTGATTTCAGTTTCCAATCCTTACATTGAGATAACTAAACCCATTGTTCAAGATGATTGAAAAACATATATAATAAAATTGAAAAATATATAATAAATATGTACCTCTTAACTTTACAATAGCCACACAGTAGGAACTCCATAAGGGTCTTCTAATAATCAAAGAAATGAGGGTGTAAAACCAAGGCAAAAGTCTCCTGCTCTGAGGGTGCTTCTATTTTTACATCCTTAGTGGAACAAAAGAAGAGAAACAGTAGAGTATGGAAACAAAGAAATGCTGAAGCTTAGAGAAAAAGGTAAGAGATAACAGAAAGAAGGAGAAAAAAATAATGGAGAGTCAAGATGCCTGCTGTGACAGCATGGAAACTGTTTGGAGATGAGGAGCTGACTTATCTTCATGGATACACACCGGTTTCTTGAGAATGGCCTCCACTATGAGGGAGACACCCAACTATTTGAAAGAAACCAAGTTTTTTTATAAACAACATATTAAGGACAATCCATAGATATAGAAGAAAGGTACACAGTAATCCATCTGTATCCTTTGGAGATTGGTTCTAGACCCCCGATTGGTAACAAATCCAAAGACAGTCAAGAGCCTTCTATAAAATGATGTAGTGTTTGCCCCTAACCTGTGCACATGCCCTCGTATACTTTAAATCATCTCTATGTTACTTACAATATCTAATACAATTAAATACTATGTAAATGTATTGTTTAGGGGAAAATGACAAAAAAGTATCTGTACATGTTTAGTATAGAAGTAATTTTTTCTTAATATTTTTTCTTGGCAGCTGGTTAAATGCACCTATGCTGACCTTGTGGATACAGAGGGCAGACCATACTTCAATCATGCCACTTTTCCAACTATGACTCTTTACGACCAGTCATATACCAAGGGGAAGAATCGTAGTGGGAGAAGCTCACTAGAGTACGTCACTGATGGTTTGATCATCCACAGAGTATTTAAGAACAGTAATAAAACTGAAAGTTTTGTCTCCTTTTCTTTACTAATGGTGACATATTGGGAATAAATGAAAAAGACGAATCACCAAGTTTTTGTTCTCCTAGGAATTTTATCAAAGTTTCATGTATGTTCTTATGAGAAGTAGGGAATATATTTTGTTTGATTAGCACATTTCTTTTTCCATTATTATTAAAAGTAATTCCATGTGTAATATAAAAAGGTGACTTTTAAAGTTGAATGCTGAAATATTTCTATTTCTCCATAAAAAGTCACTTCCTCTGCATGGACTTCATATGAACATTTTATGTAAAAATGAAGACATTAGAGACATGATGTGTCAGTGCTTAACAAGCCTGTCACCAAGAAGCAGTCCAACACAGTTTGCACTCACAGACAACCAGTCAAGCAGGTAATGACTGAGAAAGCCCCTAATTTGTCAGTTGAAAACTCGATGATTGTGAGCATCATATAATATATCACAAGCATCCTCCTTAACAAATTATCACCTAAATTACCACAAAACGGCCGATGTATTCAAATCCTCTTGCTCTCCTTTCGAACAGCTGCTTCCTGTGAGAAAGGGTATTCCTGTCATTGCTTATTCATGACCCAGCTACAAGCCTGAGCATCAGGCAGAGAAAAATCAACAGATCACTGGTCTGCTTGGCTTCCTCAGAGAGCTCCAACACAGCTGGGGAGGATGTTACTGCCACCACTGTCATGGATCCACTCGAGAGCATAGAAATGGAAAACTTGTCCCATGAGTAATTAATTCAATTGAATATTTTTACTAAACTCAAAGTGAAAGAGATTCCAAAGCACAAGTTATCAGTAGGAACAGTTCTAAGAAGTTAAAAGGTATTGATGTAGGAAAAGGGCGTGGCCTGACCTGGCTGGGAGGATGAACATGACCTTGGGGGAATGGCCTTGACCTGATGTCAGCCTGGGGTG